>OY987245.1:15057679-15341445 GCA_963920765.1 Ulota crispa
TGAGGCACTTGTTTCCACGTGATGATTAGCCAGAGTGCCAAATGGCAATCACGCTCTTCGCGCGGTCACGGTGATAGGGGAAGTATCAATTCTCTGGAACTTTCTACAGTCACAGTCTTGTATTGGAGTTGGTGAAAAAGGAGGTGAAGCTGTTGAAGGACGTGTGTCTCGACTAGTAGTAATACGCTTTGAAAGGACGGATCGCAGTGATAAGCTTAATCGACATAGCCATTGAGCAGCTAGGGTTTCTCCAGAGACTCTTCTTGTCAGCTGGAAGTCATTTCTGAAGCTACTGTGGCGTTGTGATGTACTTGGCGGTGTCATGGTAACTTATGTACTCTGTTTCAATGGCGACGATCGGTTGTTGGATTGTGATTCACTTGATTATTGATCTCTGTCTCCTCTGTTTTCGTACATGCAGCCGCTTGACAATTTGCCAGTTATCATCACAATTTGGAGCGGAGGTTTGCAGGTTGTGCAGCTGTGTTTTTGTCTGAACACAATTAGCAAGGCATTGGAGGGCGTCACATATCATGCAGGCCTTGTGCATCTCCAGATCTTTGATCGAGTTACTGGATTGCTGTCATACGATTCGATCGGTCTACCATAGCCGGGAACGTGAGTAAGAGGTATCTCATGCAAACTGAACTTATTTTATGTTGGACGGATCGCGGTGATAATCGGGCATGGCCATTGAGCAGCTAGGGTTTCTCCAGAGACTCTTCTTGTCAGCTGGAAGTCATTTCTGATGCTACTCTGGCGTTGTGATGTAAGTTACTCTGTTTCAGTGGCGACGATCAGTTGTTGGATTGTGATTCACTCGATTATTGATCTCTGTCTCTTCTCTTTCGTACATGCAGCCTTTCAACGATTTGCCAGTTATCACAATTTGGAGCGGAGGTTTGCAGGTTGTGCAGCTGTGTTCTTGTTTGGACACAATTAGCAAGGCATTGGAGGGCATCGCATATCATGCAGGCCTTGTGCATCTCCAGATATTTGATTGAGTTACTGGATTACTGTTATACGATTCGGTCGGTCTACCATATTCGGGAACGTGAGCAAGAGGTATGTCATGCAAACTGAACCTATTTATGTTTTCTCAGATGGAAATTAGTAAGTGAAAGATTAAGTAGTCTGTACGAGGTTCAAGTTCACTTAAAACCGAAGTTGGTTAATGAAATGCGTTACAACATTCACATTGCTGAAAATACAGGCGTCAGTGCTGGATTAGTGCAGCACGAGCTTAATTGATTTGTAAACTTTAACCAGATGCATACTTAGGCGGGCTGGTGGTAGCTTATGCATTGTTGGTTTATTCCGGGTAGGTAAGTTATCAACCTGCTGTCATCCTATACGCGCGCACACCTCGTTTTGTCTTTCTCTCTCCTCTCAGAAGTGAAGAGGTACTTGGCCTGATTTCGATGCCCTTATCGACAGCAATGACCAGCTTAAGCCGGCGGCCTATCTTCAAGATTACCAGTTTTTTACAGAGAAATGATGTTTATTTTGCTTGTTGCCTCTTTCCATTCTTATCATTCCTCTCGGTGTGGCGGCAATTTGTATCTCCTTGTTGTACTTGTTTCAAATGCTCTTCGTTAGGGTGATGCATGTGTCAATTTATTGTCAGCTTGGAGCTTAGGTCGAAGACGAATCATTTGCATGTGTAATTACGAGTTTGGAGTGCGAGTTTCTTGACAAACACAGAGTAAATTGCTTTAAGCTTTGATGTCCAGGTCTTATCTTTGGTCCATTCCTGCAATGAAGAAATATCCGTGTGTGCTTGTGGCTTAATTTAGGAGTTCTATTGATGCCTCTAGTGATGGCATAACTTATTGTGTATTGGATGAATATTTTGAAATGAATTTTCTACGGATCGCAAAGAGGAGAGCAGTTCATGATTATCTTTCTTCTCATGAAGGAAGCTTGTACGTCACTGCTGCAAATTGCTAAGGTGCCCTTTTGCTGTCATGGCTGCCACTTCCGTGCCTGTCAACCTCCACTACTCAAATTAGGTCTATCATGCACAGAAAGGCATTAGGAGTTTGACCTGGATTTGTACTCTGCACTAAAGTTTTGTCCTGTACATTGTTGCACGTATTTCTACCCGATTTATTGCTTGCATGTGCACTTAACTCTGTCGTTTCTGGGATTGACAAGCGCCTCTGGGGCTGTTTTTGAGTAATTTATTCGCTTTTCGAGTTAGGATTATGTATTAGAAAGCCAATACCGTTCTCTTGAACGGTGCTTCGCATTCTATTCTTGCCTTTCGCTTGTTTCATACAGAAAACGAAACATGATAGTTGAGCGATGTCCATCTCTTGGTCACCATCTCAATATTGGCCAACTTTATCAAGATCTTGTTTGTATTAGATGTCCCTCGTTTTGCTGGTGTTTGAGGATTAGAATTCTCTGTTGTGAATAGGTTTTAAGTATTTTGCGCATACGTTATGTGGTCATGTTCTTGATGACACTTACTTTCTAATTAGTTTTTTCCTAATCATGAAGTGAATTACTGTTGCACACCTGCTCTAGATTCTTTGTTTCTGGAAGGATACCAGGTATATGATGATGATTCTTGTGCTTCTGAGCTCATGTCATCTATGTTTGCCTCGACTATAATATTCCAAATTGTGTGCCCAGATTCTGAAAATGGATCAATTGGTCGTGAAGAAAGGCTCAGGCACTGCTTCTGAGGAGCTGAAGTGAAAGAACAGGAGAGTTTCAATATGGCTTTCCTGATGGGAAACAAACTGAGGTTTTTGGCTCCACCCTTCTAGCCCTTGCAGATACTATTTGCTGATGCGAGTCACTCTTGATTGTTGAGAAGAGCATCAATCCAGGTGCTGAGCTTTTGAGTAACTGCAATCTCTGCATGTGTAGGGACATGATACGGTCCATCCGGGCATGTAAAACAGCGGCAGAGGAAAGAGGAGTCGTCGCCAAAGAGTGCGCAGCATTGCGTGATTTGCTTAAAGAGCCAATCCAATATCATAGGCATCGCAATGTTGCAAAGCTTATGTTCATTCACATGTTGGGCTATCCAACTCACTTTGGGCAGATGGAGTGTATAAAACTGATTGCAGAAGGCGACTACCCAGAAAAGCGGATTGGCTACTTGGGACTTATGGTGCTTCTTGATGAGCGCCAGGAAGTGCTCATGTTAGTCACAAATTCAATCAAAAAGTATCCAATCCTGATTTATACTGATGGCTTATACCAAGTTTTCACAGTAGACTTTTAATTTGGAACGTTGATAGCGTCGTGCAGGTTTTGTAGCACTGCAGATTACTTCTTATCACCCGGTGCTCATGTAGGTCCAAACACAACTTAATTGTTGTGAAAAAAGGACATCTAAAATGACCATCACTAGATACTTTTCTTCAATGCATGCATGTGTAAGTGTGCGGATGTGCAGGGCGTTCTCGAATGTCTAAACTTGTCCATGATTGTCTGAGAACTTAACTTAAGGCAGTGACCTGCACCATACAAATCAACATGTAGTCGGACTAGCCCTGTGTGCTCTAGGCAATGTCTGCACAGCTATAATGGCTCGGGAGCTCTCTGCTGAGGTGGAGAGGCTACTTCATGACAGAAATTCTTACATCCGCAAGAAGGTAGCGTTTGACCAAGATACATCCTTTCTTTTTCTTGATATGTTGTCTTCTGCAATTGCCAATTATTGGTGTGCACGTCAATCTTTGTGAGTTTCAGAAGTAGGAATTCGTCTTTTACAGTCTATTCAATCTGAGATCATATCTGCAACGTAGGATTACCTCGTTCATGTGATTGGTGTGATGAGTGTTAGTCCCTAATACTAGTATGACCATGAACACTAGGAGAAAACTATGGCCTTGTGTTAACGAGAAATTTAATTGTTTGTGATGGGCAAATAGATAACTACGGCTACTAGATTGATTTAGCCAATTCGAAAAGATCGTATCTATAAGAAATGGTTTATTGTTTACATGAGAAAAGATTAAGAATTCAATGGTGCAGGGTGGGGTTACGTGGTGTTGTAGGCAGCCTTGTGCGCAATTCGAATAGTACGTAAAATTCCGGACCTCATTGAGTCCTACAAAGGGCCAGCAACAAACCTACTCCTGGACAAGCATCATGGTGTCCTCGTTGCAGGAGTCAAACTGTGCATCGACCTCTGTGTGGCCAGTTCTGCTGCTCTTGAACTTTTCAGAAAGGTGCGTCTTCATGGGAAGCCCTGCTGTTGTTTTCATTAGAAGAAAAACACTTAAACATGTCGTTGTGAAATGTGCTGATGACCTTTCAACCAAGAAAGGAAAGAAATGTCTTTGTCTATTGAGCTTAAGTGGCGTCGTTGATAAATGTGCAGCAAGTATCAACGATTGTGAGGTTACTGAAGAACCTGGTGCTAAGCGGCTATGTTCCCGAATACGATGTTACTGGAATTTCAGACCCACTATTACAGATAAAGCTTCTCAAGCTACTGCGCCTTATAGGAAAAGGGGACAACGACTCGAGTGACATCATGAGCGATGTACTTGCACAGGTTCATAATAGAAACTTTACTGTTTTCCTGCAATGAAAATATCTGCATCTGTCTTGTTACATAGCTTTAATCTTATTTTGAAGTGACTTGATGTCAGAATACTCGGAATGTAACCACATTCCTTTCTATTACTTGCGGGTAGGATTTATGGTGGGGACTGCCTGGCGCCTCTTGCAGGTTGCCACCAACACCGAGGGTACAAAAAATGCTGGGAGAGCGATTTTGTATGAATGCGTGCTAACCATAATGGCAATCGAGGACATTGGGGGATTGAGAGTGCTGGCAATTAATATCCTCGGTCGGTTTCTGGCAAACGTAGATAACAACATCAGGTCGGTGAGCTTGAGCTTGCATTTCCTAGTCCAAAATTGTGTCAAAATATGAGGTCGTCAAACAAACTCGCTGTTCAGCTCTAGTGGAGTGGCATCAACATGAAACTCTTCTCATCCTTTATTTTGCATCAGTTTTAAGAATCCATGGGTCAAAAGTCTCTTTGCCGCAATTCGACTACTGTTCCCAGATTTTCCGGTCAACATATCAGTTTGCCTATGTGGTGAAGATGAAACTTTGAGCCTACTTTTTCTTGTTTACAGATATGTTGCTCTTAATACTCTTGTCAAGGTTGTCGCTGTCGACAATCAAGCTGTGCAGCGCCATCGCACTGTAATTGTGAACTGTGTCAAGGTACATCTCAACTTTGCTTCTGTTTATTGCGAGGCAAGCGTTGCGTCACTTTGCCCTGGTCGTAAAATTGGGAAGACAAAGTTTTGAATTGGTTGTAGAACGTGGTTTTATGTTACCTGTAAACTCGTTAGTATTCTGAGCGTGAGAATTTTTAAGGGGTTTTCCACAGTGCTTATGAGGGTATTGCTGAAAATGGCAGCTGAGTATGGATGTGCTTTCATGTTTCATTAACCGACTCGTGATATGTGATCACATTGTTCAAAGTGGTTGCTCTGGTTGTTCAAAGTGACCACATTTCCAGGACTCAGATGTTTCAATTAGGGCACGAGCTTTGGACCTTGTAGTTAGTCTTGTTAACGATAGTAACGTGCAAGCATTGACTACGGAGCTACTTGAATACCTGAAAATTAGCGACCCAGAATTCAAAGTGGACCTTGCTGCAAAGACTGCTACTTTAATTCAAAAGTAATATGATTATGCTAATTTTTATTTACGTTCCATGTGCCTAGTATTCTTATGGTTTATTTGCTCTCGATTAAAAGGAAAGGGTCTCTTCGTTGCTTGCTGCATGTTTGTGCTTCCTTGTACTTGGTTGTATATCATTTGATCGTGACAAAATCCTTTTATCGGATGAACAGGTTTGCTCCAACAAAGCTCTGGTATATTGATCAAATCATCAATATAATGGTGGAGGTAAACGACCCGATTCCTGCAAAGCAAAATCCAGCGTCAAATCGAGCTTATTAGCAGAATCAACTGTTCAAATTTTGATCACCAGTCGAGGCCTTCTGCCTTGTAACTGAAACTAAAGCTCCAAAGCACAGTCCTTTTTTTGTGTTTGAACGCACATGCTTAGGCTCTTTGTAAGAATATGCATGATTTGCAGCTGTTCAACCTGGTTGTGGAGGGACTTGACGGATTGCAATAGATGGGTTTATGATTAAATGAAGGTTCTGATTAAAATTCTGGGGCAGTCATATATATGAAAGCAATGTGCAGGATCCCCTGATGCTCGCATGGTTTGCCTTGTCAGGCTGGAATCTACGTCAAAGTGGAGGTACTGCGGTCACTGGTTGTTGTAATCAGCAATACAGCCGATCTTCAAGGGTATGCTGTCCGGGCACTGTATCGAGCATTCCACAATTGGAGTGGTCAGGTGTAGTGCGAATGCCTCTCACCACCGATGTTTCTCTTTAGATGTGGGAATACATAATACTATAACATGTTTTGTTATTCCATCCATGCTGTTTGGTACAAAACACTATATTCGAAATCACAGACCTCTTATGTTCTGGTCACTTTTCTCAAATATCCAAGCTTAAATCATGGCTGCTTTACATACAGACAGTGAGCAAGCAGTAAATGATTCTTTGGCTACGGAGGTGTTCCAATATTCTTGGAAATAACGCAAATCAGCACTTTCTTCCTGTTAACCCGATGTAATTTTTTTGCCTTTCGATTGTGTTTTCTATCCGCCTCAAACTTATCGAAGTGTGTTGATTGATTCTGACACCAGGAAAGTCTTGCTCAAGTTACAGTTTGGTGTATTGGCGAATATGGTGATATGCTAGTCGACAATTCTAATGAATTAGAAGGCGAGGATCCCCAAACTGTAAGCAGGACGCAGATACTATATCATTATTATTGTAGCGATGCTTACTAATTTTTGTGAGATCCTAGAGATGCTGGAGAAAAAGCGCAGAGATACTGACTCCACAGCTCCTGTTCATGTCATAAATTGTCAAATATAACCTCTATAGTATGCCTACAATGAATGCCTTATTTTCTGTAGACATTTTTAAATTGATGGCTTGATTTAGTCTGGTTTATTGAATAGACTCAGTTTTTGCAGGTCACAGAATCAGATGCTGTGGATGTTGTTGAGAATGTCCTACACGATCCTAGAGTTAGTCCAACCACAATCGCATTTTGCCTTATAGCTCTGCTGAAAATGACGTCGCGTTTTCCTCAGTGCACAAAGTAAGACCTAAAATTTTTTGGTTCGAATAATTCTGCTATCTGCTATTATACTATTTGATTCTACACAGTAGTCTCTATTGCTTCGCCTTAGTACGGAATTAAAACTTATCATGGCGTTGTCGCAGGCGGATCCAAGTGCTGTTAGAGGAGTATTCTAGAAATACAATCCTGGAATTGCAACAGCGATCCATTGAGTTTGGATCCATTCTTTCCAGACACTATAATCTCAGGTTGGACTTTCCTTCTATCATACATTCAAGACGTTATTTATAAATCCCTATGAACAGGCCAAAATTACTGGAAATTGCTAATCTCCTCGTTGATTTTTTCCTGTGCCTAAGTCCAATTTTCCTTTTTTTTTGGTATTTCTCAGACGATCTCTCTTGGAGAGGATGCCAGTTCTGGATATGGCCTCTTACTCGGCAAGACATGCTGGGATCGACAGTAAGTACGAATGTCGTTCTGTAAGCCCTGTTGACGGAACGTTCGCAACAGATCCTGCATCGTCAGAGAAGACAACAAATCATCATATGGATTTCCTCACAATACAACCCGAGGATCATCCCTCAGCTCTTTCGGCTTCAGCTGCAGATGTGCTGCTCAACATAATTGGTGGGAGTACAAGATCGTCATCAGCCTCGTCGTCCACTCCTGGTAATCGATATCTATCTTTTCAACTTTCGATTGGCAGGCTTACACAACAGAGAAATTTACGGATGTGTCAGATGTTTACGTGTATGCATGCCTTTCCGACGATAACTTATTGTTCACAACTTCACATCCATGCCACTATTCTGACTGATTTTTGACGTTTTTTTGAGACAGTGCGGTATTCTGTAGGAGGTGCTAATTCACTGCTGGATATCTTGGAAGCTGGAGAAAAAACTGAAGCTATCGCAGTTCCTCAAAATTCTGCATCTTCTCGAAGGCCTTCAATACTAGAGGAATTGCTATCGAATCCACTGCCTGACCATCGCCTGTCTATCCTCGAATTGGAGTCTCAATGTGTACATGGGACACCCTTAGCGGACGACATCTCATTGACAAGCACTCGAACTTCTCTTGTTGAGTCAACACTACCTTCACGACGGAGTAGTGCCCCAGCATTCGAGATGCCGTTGACAAGCAGCCGATTTTCTTCTGTTGACCGTGAGCCTACGACGTTACAGCACCGAGTTTACCCTGAGCCAACACTTGCTCAGCAGAAGAGGATGTCCCTGAGCGAAGCACAATTGCATAGTAGGCAAGGGAGCTATATTGAGCCTTCCATACCTCAGCAGCGTAAGAGTTTTCTATATAGTGCAGCGTTAAAGAGCAGCGGCATCCTTAGTGATGATACTTGGCCTACTACCGCCCAACAACGAAAGATCAAGGAAGACTCTGCATTGAGGATTAGTCGACTCTCCTTTGAGTCTGAGACCAAACCAGCTCAGCTCCCCATGGACAAATTCCTTCAGGAACGCAGCCGAGTCTCTGTTCATATGAACCAGTCAAAAGGCAACCGAGTTCCCGTTATCGATATTTGGCCGACGGCAGCCCAACAACGGGAGACTCAGGAAGACTCCGCATTGAGAATCAACCGACTCTCTGTACATGCTGAGCCTGTACCAGCTCAGGTGCCTATTGATGAGTCAACCAGCCGTGTTTCTGTTCATGTTAATCAATCAAGAGGCAGTGGAGGCCCTGTTGTCTACGTGTGGCCAAATCCAGCCCAACAACGGGAGATTCAGGAAAACTCTGCTTTGAAAATCAGTCGGCTCTCTTTTCATCCTGAGCCTACACCAGCTCAGATTCGCAGAAGTGACAAATTTCCTCCGGCGAGGAAACGAATTTCTTTTCATGATTCTCAGCCAGAAGTGTTCGCAGAGAAGAGGACTTCGCACGACGATTCTTTGAACGTCATTTCTATAGTGGCATTTCAAACGCAAGATTTGAAGGTGGACTTCGAGGTCACAAAATTCCCGGAATCGCCACAAACCACAGTCGTCAAGGCAGTCTTCAGCAACATGTCTACAGCGCCGTACACAGATTTCATCTTCCAAGCTGCGGTGCCTAAGGTATCCTGAAGCAATCATTAATTTTCCCAGTTGTGAAGGCTTTGTGGCTTGAAATATTCTCTACGAGAAATGCAGTTACTGCGAATAATTTGGAAATATTTTCTGAAGATTAGGGTTGATAATCACAAACGTTCAGTTGGTTGCAGCTTATGTTTGTTTGCTTGGAATGATCATTTTTTTTCTCTCAACGCAAGCTTGTCATTTTCATTTGTTGAAATAGAGTCTTTGTTGTGGAGTTCAAATTTTCATGTGCTATGACTTATTTTCTGGTATTTATTAATTCTAGATTTGGTGCTCAATTGACAGTATATGACCCTGAAGCTGGACCCAGCCAGCAGCTCTGTTATTCCTCAGAACAGCAATAGCAAAGTTTCACAGATTTTGACGGTAACCAACAGCATGCATGGCCAGGTGCGTAGTAATATTCTTTCTGTTTGTGAAACGAGGACACCACAACGGTATTAGTGAACTATTTTTAGGACGTTGGAGGCATGGGCTTCAACCTAATATTCGTTGTCGTCCAATGATGCTATGATATGAAAAGTTCATAAAAAATATCTTCCTTGCAGAAACCCTTGATCATGAGATTAAAGATCACCTACAAAGTGAATGGGCAGCCTGTCCTAGAGCAAGGCCAAGTCAATAACTTTCCGCCAAATGTGTAATTGTGGATACCTTTTTGTGCAAGAATTTTGGAAGAAAGAAGGCTTAGAGGTATGAACCATTCTGGTAAGTGATAAACCCCAGTAATATTCACTGATGGTTTGACTTTTCATGAATAGAATACATGAGAAAATTTTGATGATTTGGTTATCTTGCTCGTTTTCTACGTATATCTAGCAACTGTCGTAATGGTACTCGAATTTTTAAAGCTTCCATTCTGTATTCTTTTTAAGCGTTGTGACATATATTCATATGACTTCAATCTGTGAGAGAATTGACCAAGTCATTGGAATTTTTACAAGGCATGCCTACTGATTCAAGGAAATTGGTACATATAGGTTAAGTGCTTCCTGATTGAGGGGGATTAGTTAGCTATGCGTTTATCAACATACTGTTTGCAGGACATGGTTAAGTGATGATGCAAGCTTGTTACCAGGACAGATAAATAAGCTGCTACAGTAGTGGATATGATACTGTCATGTCCGTTTTGCATTCATCCTTGGCTTCAAGTCTCCACAGTGTTCCCTTATATCTCTCCTGACTCAGCAGAATTATGATAAATATCGTGTATCGTAGTTTTTAAAGTCGTGTTTCATTGAATTGCAATCCATTGAGGTCAGGCGTATTTGCCAAATAGAAGGCTGCGTAGTTAGTAAGTGTCTCTCTAGCTACTTTGTGTCAATATTTTCTAAGTGTCACTCTAGGCACTCTGTGGGCTCTACATTGTCAAGGACTTACTTAACCCCTGAAGGGCCCTTGGGCTCTAGAGATACGGTACCAAATATGGTCGCAACCAATATTCAGAAGTTTGAATTAGCTGGAAATTAAGTATTACAACCATACATATTAAAGGGTTGTATGATGGTGGGTGTATAATTTTTTTGGAAAGCCCTTAGAATTGCTCAAATACGTCTATACATATGGTCGTACATATGATTGTACATATGATCGTAAAGGGCTTTTGGACCATTCAAGGGTTAAAGCAAAAGCCACTTTGACTTTTTTGAAACTTTTCAGCATGGTTGTTGGAAGAAAAGATTTGCATGTGGATGTTTCTTACATACCCATGCAATCCCAAAAATTTGTCACCACTATTTTTTAATTAATTATTGTGTAAAACCGTGAATTTTATGTAAATTAATTCACCATAAATAAGGTTTTGATTTTTAGGAACTAAAATTTGGTATGCTTGGTTGGGATTGCATACGAATCATGCAAGACAATAAAATGTCAATCATTTTCTATGTTATGCAAAGTTCTTTGAACGGCATAATAGGGTGTTTCCAATCTTTTTGTCCTATTATACATATCCAAAGCTTTTTCTTGAATCCTAATACAAGCACCCAAGAAATGAGTGTAAAACATTGCAAAAAGGTACTAACTTTTCATGAGAATCCCAAAATTTGGAGGCCTTGCCAGGTCTAATACTCAAATGTGCCATGAAACTTTTTCTTCTTAACCCCTAAGCATTGCAATGGATGTTTTCAAGACTGGGATTCTAGGAACAGCTCAGTCATCAAACCATATAATCTTTGCATTTGCACGGTGGATTTTCACAAAAATTATAAATTTGCACTTGTTGGGAAGTTGCCAAGAAAATTTTACGGTGAATTTTTCAGTTATGGTTTACATTGCAAGTTATTCCATTTTATTTAGAATGCTCTCCCAAGCTTGTCTTTTGTTTGTGACGCTTCGGAGTTAACCCTTTAAGGTCCGTGCATTGAAATAGTGGATGTGCCTTTGGTCAACCCTAATTGTAACTTTCAAAATATCAATTTTTGGTACGTGGTTCAAACTAAGAAAATGAAGCTTGACAAGTTTTCTTTCAATTCCATTTAATTTTTTTGAAAAATGTCAAAAATTGAAAGAGTTGTTGCCATTGAAAGTTCCAAGTGCTAGAATCCAAATAACAGAATATGGTGTGTTTTTCATTCATATTTTCTACTCTTTAGTGCATTTCTAATTTAAACTACAAAACTCTCTTTCTCATTCTACCATTCATTTATGGTAGAAATTATAGATTTTTCTAATATATTCTAATTGATATGATTTTATTTCCACATTTAGCTTTAAGAAATTACAATAATTGGAATTTTCTATAAGATTTGTTGAATAAAATATTATAAGTAGGAAACAAATGCAACTTCTAGCACAAAATATCAAAATTTTATACGTTAATTAAATATAAGGATAAATTTGGTTTCATAGTCAAGTTTGACTTTAAATTCTTTGTTGTGGTTGTCTTGGGTGTAAAAAATATTATAAGCAATTGAAGTTTTTTCACACTAATCTTTAACCCTTAAGCGCCTGTGAGCGCTTTCTCCTCCACTCATGAGGAAAGAGTAAACACAACTAGGTTGTAAAGAAAAATAAAGGAAAAAACTTAAAAGTGGGGTGAAATTATGTTTAGTTCAACTAGTGCCTTTCAAGCAATGAACAAAACTTAAATTTTTTATGTCTAGAAGTTTTATAAGAAGTTGAAGTGTTTTTAGACAATTAGTAACTCAAACTTTCAAAGGAAAGAACTCAAAATACAAGAAACATGCAAAAAATCAAAGATAGAGGGTCACACCTTCATTTCTATTTCCTTCATAAATCACGCTTTGTTCCCGAGCTCCATGGAAAGCTAAATCAAATCCACACTAAAAAAAACCTCACTTTATTTTGTTTTTATTTTTACTTTTATTTGCTTTTATTTTATTTTATTTTTACTTTTATTTGCTTTTATTTTATTTTTATTTTTTTACTAATTAATTCCTTAATTAAGGGCGGCTAAGTAAGCTTAGGCTTGTCCAATTAGCAATAGAATTCAAACCACAAGTCTCAAAGATCAAAGCATGGTAGCCTCTAGCCTTGGGCTTGCCGCGCTTGCTGGCTTCGTCGCCGCTACCCTCGCTGGCCGTCGCACGCGCATTTGTCCTTCTTTGCTGGTGCTGGTTTGTTCATGTCCAAATACACGTTTTGATCACCGCTTCTCGTAGGAGTGTGCTATTGAGGCTGCCAGTCCAACGAGTGGGGAAGGGCTCTTGGCCGTGGTCCAAGAGACCCGGGTTCAAATCCCAACGACTCCTTTTGTTGCCGTCGCTCCTCGTCCATCCTCTTTTCCGTCGTTGACAGCTGGCTTGTCATCCGTTAGCACTGGTCTATTGTTAGTCCCTCGATTTTCGTCAGCAACTATCACTCATTGAAGGAATGTCGGTTTGAAAGTGTATAGATACACTATTGACATTTCCCCTTACACAGCAGGTGCTGCGGTTGGAGCCGGCAGTCCAACGTGAGATTGAGGGCATTCAGGTCGGATCTGACAAGTGGTAGGATTGAGTCCCATGGCCGTCAGATTTTGCTAAAATGCTTTTAAACTGTGGTTTATTGGATTTCTCCTATTAGTAATTGTGTTTTACCACCACTTTGAGTTATTGCCGACTAGTTGCTATGCCTTACGGGCTTTAGAGAAAATGCTTATACGAGCTTAAAGGAGCATGCTTATAAAAGATATTGCTTTTATAAACTTAGAGAGAAAATGTTTTTGGACTAGGAATACACCAGAATGGTTTCTTTTCATAATACTACTAAACTCTCATGCTTGAACACTACTAAACTCTCATGCTTGAAGGTCAAAAGTTCTCCTTTACTCTTAACTTGTCTAATTCTAATGGAAATTTGTTAGAGGTTCTCCGTATTCTTATAACAACCAAAATCTAACTCTAATTCTGATAAAAATTTGCCAGAGGTTCCTTTAGGTTAGTAGAAATTTGAAACAAAACACACTCAAATAAACGGTTAGTAATAATCTTGCACTCAAGGTTAGTAGAAAAAAACCTCAACATTAGTTTAAAATGCAAGCAAAGACATATACAGGGACTCTAGGAGCTCTTGGCACGCAGTAGCGCCAGATCTTGGACAAGAGTTTCCTAGGATTAGTATTGACACCTCAAGACCTTAATTAACACTTATGGGTGTTAATTGCACCCACCAAGTGAAAGCATAACAAGCAAACAAGCAATTGACTTCAAAACACAAGGTTTGTAGTCTAGAAGGGACCCCAAGTCCTTCTAGGAGCAAGACTCACCAAAAAGACCTCTACAAGCACTACATGGATACAAAAGTACAAAGAAAATTCAAAGCTTTGAAATTGCAAACTTAAAAAATGAAAACAATGGGTGAGAAAGAAAGAGGAGGGAGGTACTAAAAACTAACTCTTCCATTGATTTTTCATCCATCCATGGAGTGGTCCTTGACCTCCTACTTCATTTTCTTCTAATTCTTGAATTTATTAAAAATAATAATCTGGAGCTACAAGCTAACTTTTCACAAACAAATGGTGTCATTGGCTTAGAATGCCAAAATTAGTTGGTTTAGACACCAAAAACTTCTAATTCCAATAAATAGAACTTAAAAAACTTTAAAATGGTCAAAATATGGAAGGTAAAACTCCAAATTTTGGAATTTACTTTTTTCCAAAATTTTAACTTCACCAATTTCAGAAGGTTTGAAAAAGTATATAAACACTCTTCTCGCCAAATTTGGACTTCGGAGTCTCCTAGAATCGTGGTCAATGCAATTCCCGCCTGCGGAATTACTTAAACCATCCGTCGTCGCCCGTTGAAGTAGTTCCCGCGCTTGAAACACCTCCAAACTTGTTGAGGAGTCTTATTAATACAAAACAAAATATTTTAATTTTTTTGTGGGATTTTACTGCTAATTGGGAATTGTCTAAAAATATTCTGTTGTTAATTCGAGCAGTTGACTGTCTGGTGAGAGAAATCTGACAATCAAAACTTTCCGGAAATTTTTGTGCAACCTCCCATGGGATTCTACAAAATTTAAGCAAATTTCTATTTTTAATCCAACTTCCTTAAATTGTGAATGATTTAAAGTTGTCTCTATCCCTATCACACTATTTATAGATTTAACCTTTTAACTACTTTTAATTTACAAAAAATGAGAAATAGGTAGTAAAAATTATAGAGGACATCCATGTACATGTATGTACATTTGACCATTTCTAATTTTAGCTTAAACTACTTTTTAGGTGTTTTTGACGCTTTTTCCTATTAAAATGCAAAATTAAAATCAAAATGTGAGCTTTTCAACCAAAGTGCTAACCTTGAAGCTCACAGCGGCCTATTGACAATATACTGTTAATGGGGCCTACAAGTACATCTCATTTTTAAAAAAAAAATTGTACAGTGAAAACAACCATGGTTGGTCCCCATCAGCACAAAATATAGTCCTTTTTCAAATCTTGCGATCACTTTTTCTGGATGTAATTTTCTAAGTTGTGGTGGCCATTAAACCCCCTAGTTTCTCCTAAATCTAAAAATAATTGGGCGCTCAGGAGTTAATGCTATTTGTACCTCTTGAAAGATTTCAAGTAGTTTGGTTTTTTTACCATTTTAACTTATTATTTTTTGAAAAAAAAATGATAGTAATTACAAATTTTCATGAAACAAATTGAAATTTCTTGCAGTGATATATCATCCATAGTTTCAAGCAACAAAATTATAAAATTATTGTTTGAACACACTTTAGAAGGCAAAATTTAACTTAAACATGAAGTTTGACCATTTCAAAATGGATCAAGTCCTTTAGGGGTTAATATTTCCTTCTAATCTAGCTATTCTGAGGCACAATGCAATAGAATTGGTGTTTAAACTAGAAAACCAAGTCTAATGTGGTTCTAGTTTGTCACCGTGAGGATGCTTCTAGTATGGTTTTGAAAGAGGCCTAGCAGCAATGGCAAATGAGTTTTGCAATTTAGAGTTTGACCGGATAAAGATGTGCATAACATTCAATATGCTTGAAGAGAAGGCAGCCTTATTAGTGCTACTGAATGTTTTATGTCACAACCTATGACTCTTGCTCCACAATTTTTGCAGGTTTGTTACCAAATTTGACAGAAGAAATGTCATGAAATTAGTAGTTTTTTGCATAAACAACTACTGCAGAGCTACTTTTGTGAGCTCATACAAGCGCAAAAAATTATGAAATTCTACATAAGGAATTGCATTTGAAAGCTTTGAGACTCTATTTCAAAAGAAATATTTACTTACATAGAGAAAAATCTAAATTAGCACACAATTTTGTTTTTTCCTATATAGTGTTTGAAATCTAGTACTACCACCTTTTGCACTAGCCAAGACGTACTCTAAACTCTATCTTTTTCTATCTTCTATAAATTTTCTAATGGGTTTTTATCTAGAGTTGATTAGCCACTTCAACTTCTTCATGCCATGCCATGAGCTACTCTCCACAACTTTGACAAAATGCTACACGAAACTAAAGCGCCATCATCTATAAGTATAATGTCTTATGAATGATTGTGGAGAAAATAAAATCCACTTAACGTGCCTTTGTAAATAAGATCAACTAAACCACTTGCACTTCTACTATGTGGAGGTATGCTCACTAAATTAAGTAGATTTATCAAAAGCTACTAAAAACACCTTAAACCAGCACTAAAATACATCTAGACTTAAAAATAGGTGCTAAACATTTAGAATAATACCTCTCATACACTTTTTGCCACACTCTAATTTGTCGAGAATTTCTTCCAACTTCAAAAGATGATTCATTGGTTCAAATAACTTTCTTCCAATCGCCCTCAATCTAGTTTCACAGTTTCTAGCAAATGCTAACCTATCTGCTTTGTGCTTCTCATTGAGAAAAGTTTTTTTGGTGGAACACAATTTCTATAACCAAGGGTTTTCAAAGTGTTCCTTACAATACAACAACTAACATGTGCAACATTTGCCATCTAATTTGTCATCTCTATGAATGACAAACAACAATTGTCATAAGTAGGCGTTCTAGGTGTTTCATTATGCACTTTGCAAGTTTTTGAGGCCCATACAATGACTTTGGTAAAATTACACTTTCTTGTTTCTTAAAACTTTGTAGAACACCGTAAACAATTGAAAGAAACATCTCTAATTCTCTTGTTATTTGCACACCTCTCATTTCACCTCTATGCATTCCAACCACTATTCCTTTCTCAGCATTTGTCAATGCTCTAAGGTAGGAACACCCATAAGCGTTAGTGTCCCCATAACCATCATCTCTAAAATCTTGGAAAATCTGTGGAAATAAATAGATGTAATTACAAGTATGTACAACATGTGAAGACGAAACCTTAGTGTTGGTTATGGGTGCAATGGCATTTTGCTCTTCAAGAATTCACAACATATTCTCACAATATCCAAATAATACATTTGAAAGTGCAAACTCATTTTTTTCTGTATCTAATAGGATCCTATAATTTGCTAAATGTTTATTAATAGTCATCATGTTCAAAACCCTCAAAATAACGCTCACAGGTGTTCCTACCTTAGTCTTCACTTTTCTCAACAAATAATGCTACTCAACCTATCCGCAACACCAAAAAACTTGTTTCAACAAAAACAATGCGCCTCACGCCAAACCAAGTCACAAATTCACCTAACATTGTGTCAAAATTTGCTCTCACAACTTACAATGCAATCACAACACAAAATCACATACATTTCCTTTAAAAAAAATCAATGGTCTAAAATATTTTTGTGCCACAATGAAGACCAACACAAGCCGGTGCATGAAAAACATACGGACACACTTTGGATAGGGCAATGAAGAACTATGACTTCATTTGGATTTTTTGGATATTTATCCACATACGAGTTACTTTTCACAACATTACTGTTAGTCGTACAAAATAGTAAAAATCCCATGGCTCACAAATGGAATCCCCAGAGGTCACTTGAAAATGATTGCCTCTAATCATTGTATTAAACTGAAAATCACATACCATTTCTTTTGGGCACTGTATTGTACAATAGAGCCTCATGTAGCTTAGTTTTTTGTTATTTTCCCCTTAAATCTCAAAAAAGAGGGCCATGTGACAATTTTTTGGCAAATATTAGACTTGCTATTTATAATTCAAGGCTACCAAAACTTGGCACATTTGCATTTAAATCTCAATACATATGGCATCAAAAAATACCTAAAAATCTCATTAAATGTAAGGCTTGGACAAAGAATTTTTCTTTTGTGTCTTTAGGCCTTGAGGAAAAAACTGATAAATTGTCATTACAATATAAGCCTTCACAAATGTAGAAGTAGGGAAAGAACAGGTTTACTATAATTATAGCATTACAAATTCAATTTTTGTTTGTTGACCATCTAGGTTCAAATCACTCATATAGGTAGGAAGCATCACTATATATTGAAAGTATTTGTAAGAGTTTTTTCGGTGGTAGAATTCTCCTTGCTCAGTTCAAAAGCATGGAATGATGATATTGTGGAACTTCTTTTGTACATGTCATGAAAGGTCGAAAGGCCAAGAGTCACCTAAGGTGGCATGAGTTCGATACACAAAAGTACATTTAAGAGTGAAAAATTTGCATTGTTAAAATTAACTAAATTTGGACTATTCTTGCAGTCCAATGTATCAAAAGGAGATTTATCATCATTTAGGAACACACGTTTCATACTTTTTGCATAGATTTTTTATGTTTTGTACATAACAGATGCAAAAAAAATGGAAGACCTCCAAATGTATATGTATGAATTATTGTTTTTGGATTTTAAATAGTTTGGATTTGATTAAATATGGCATATGAGTATCTCTTTTCTACTCATTAATCATTGTATATGCCATTTTTGATAACAAGAATCTTCTAAAAGCATTTTCAAAAGAATCTACTTTTGGTTTTGGTGCCAAACCGCTAAGCAAGAGATTTGTAAGGATTTGATCAAGCAAAATTGATTTCTTGTTCATGACCATTATTTAAAATTCCTTGCATAATAGAAGTATTTTGATTTTTAGTGCCGAATTCCAATACTAACAAGGTACTCTCCGATTTTGTCAAACATCACTTCTTGATGCAATCTGTTCCTTGCATTATTCACTATAGCACAAAAATAATTGACACTTCCGAATTGACTAAATGTGTCCAAAATGACAACAATTATCCGTAGTGACAAAAAAATGTCCACAATGACATTGTTCCCTTGTAGCGATTCTTGTTCATTTGTTTTGTTTTACATATTTTGAAAGCCTATTTTTACATAATCTTTGTGCTTCTAGCTTTTTTCTTCATGACTTCACATTGCCCGTTACATTGATTCCATCATATTTTTAACAAGTAGTCAAACGGTCTTTTACACACTAAAGAGGTAACAATAGCAAAAGAATTCAAGAGCAAGGGAGTTACTAAAATAAAAATAACTGAATTAAAGATTTGTAGAAGGACACTTTCTATTTACAATTACAACACTAAAACGCGTTCTTGTTATTGGATACACTCTTGTTGTTGGTGTCCAATCGTATGCTTACACTCACAATACATCCTAAAAATCACATTAAAATGTGATTGTGATAATACCAAGGTAAGGGTAGAAAAGCACGGTTTTGAGTATATTCTACCAGTAACTGATTGCAAAAACACCCATGCCAGTGGATGAGGATAAGATAGCAGCACGATGAAAGTGAGGTCTAGGGTTTAATTTTGGTTTTTGCCAGGATAGAGCGACCGGCACCCAGAATGCAAGCAGGTAAGGAAAAATGGGCTAAAAATGGAAACAATGAATGATAAGCAAAAGCTCATTCAAACAACTACTAATATAAGCTATTTTTATCCAAAATATGGCAAGTTGGGTTCTTGCTCTGGGAGGGATATGGCAATTTCATCCAATTTTTCACCCAAAATTCCCAATATATGTGTAGCCAGTGGCCTTTCGAAGTAAGGTTTTGGCAAAAATTTGCCAATAAATTAAAAGCTGGTGAGGTCTCCATGGGTGTGACCTATATTTGCACCCATATTTGTGTTTTTTGGTCCCACAACAATCAAATATATATTTTTATATTAGGGGTGACAAAGTAATGGTTTTGGGTGATAAGATAATGGTTATGGGTGACACGTGCATCCCATTTGAGTGTCAATGGGTATGGAAATAGGTTCAATGACCGGCATAAAATAGTCTTACAATACCATGAGTAAATAAACTAAATAGGTGAACACACTATTCAAGTACCCCAAGCATGATATATTTTCATCTTTCCTGACGATTATGGGTGCTTCACCTTACTATTTAAGTAACTATTCAAGTTGGTTTTCTCAAACACATGGGCACAATGAAGACTTCAATTTAAAGTTGTCTTCTTTAGCATCTCCTATATGCAACTATACATTTATATTGACTTTGAATTTTGAAAAATCTTTGTGAACAAATGCTTACAATTAGAATTTTTAAATTGATACCAATATTTTTGGTTTCCTCTTACTTACTTAACAATTTTTTTTCAGAGTCCATCAATTGATTTTCATGCTCCAAAGTCCTTAGTTTCAAGCTTGTGGGTGTTGCTACCTTACTTGTTATTTGTTTTTGATAAAGCCTTGCTAAAGGAACTTGTAGAAAGACGCTTTCAACTTTCAATTACAACTATAAAACACATTCTTGTTATTGGATGCATTATTGTTACTGTCGTCCAATCATATGCATACATTCACAATACATCCTAAAAATTACACTAAAATGTGATAGTGACAATAACAAGGTAAGGGTAAAAAAGCACAATTTTTAGTGTATCCCACCAGTAACTGATCGTAATAACACCCATGCCCATGGATGAGGATATGGATTTCGCCTTGCAACAATCCGCGCAAACACATACCCCCATACGACCCCATACACATACGTACAACATAAAGTAGAGCCGCCCATTTCCAACCGGGTTCTATTCCCAACCACTATGGTGTGTTGTTTCCAACTATTAGGATAAGTAGGATGTGATGTTTTCAACCAGCCTATTTCCAAGCCTTGGAATGTGTATTCTTTCCCTTTTTAAGATTAAGACAAATGAGGTCATGATATGTGTCTAAAAAAAAGTAAGAAGTAGTGAGCAAGAAAGTATTCTGGCTATGATCGGGATTAGGAGAGTCTAGTTATTGTGTATGGGTTCAAAACACTTTATGCACTTTGAAATTTTTATAAAACTCAATTTTGTGGGAAAAGTTCTAAAAAAATTACATCCCAATATTTTGTATGAAGCACCAAAGAAAAATATGCACCACATGGTTGCTCTAATGTGCTATCATACAAGAACTTGAGTGATTGGGAATGGGTGGTTCTACCTTACACACATACACACATGACACACATACACACATGACACACATACACACATACACACATATACACAAACACACAAACACACAAACACACATAAATACATATAGAAATACATATACATACATACATACATACACACACATACACACATACATACACACATACATACACACATACATACACACATACATACACACATACATACATACATAAATACATATATATACATACACACATATACATATACATATACATATACGTACATACATACACATACATACATCCATACATGCATACATCCACACACACATCCATCGCCATTCATCCAGCGGCAGACGAAGACGACGAGCGACGGTGCGGCGGCCCGGGAGCGACAACCAAGGCGGGCACACACACCTGCACTCACTGCAGTATAAGCAAAATCCCTACTCCCGAGCAACGAGGACTCAAATCTAGCCGTCTGTGGTGGAATGCTGCCACTCACACTCCTCCCCCCCAATCCTCCCAATCACCCCCCTCCATTCCCCCCTTCCAGTCAGATTTATTCTTGGGCCACTCGGACTCCCCATCAGCTGCTGCCTGCGCAGAATCAATCCTCCGCTTCTGATCCAACGATGGCCACCAGCCAACAGCAACAGCAGCAACAACAGCAGCAGCAACAACAGCACAATATCCCGCCTTCCTCCAACGCTCCCCAGATGTCGCAACATCCCGGCTCTGTCATGCCGATGCCGATGCATTACCCTCAGCCAGGCCAGCAACAGGTTCTGTCAAACCCCAATCCTCCACCCTAGATTTCCCTTCGTCTTTTTTCACCGACAAGCGTCTGATAGGGTTTCAGTGTAAAACCCAATGCCAGGGGTTTCGTAATAATATAGTGCCGGGGTTTTTTCTGTGTGTCTCGCGCCGTTGGATGTGCCGTTGCGATAACGGTGTAGATGGTCTCGGACAAAGGGCCACGATCGTTTCTTCCCCCTTTTTTTTAACATCCCGGCGTCTCTCTCGATAGAGCCTTCGTTCCATGGCACTTCTTTGGGTTTAAGACCCAATTTGGAAAGTGTTTTTGTTGGGTTAGGGTTTGAGATGAAGAAACGGCCTGGGTTTTTGCAGATATCTGGTTTTTGGATTTGTAGGTTTTTGTAGTGAAATGTTTTAGAGACCCAATTTGGAAAGTACTTTTGTTGGGTTAGGGTTTGAGATGAAGAAACGGCCGGGTTTTTGCAGATATCTGGTTTTTGGGTTTGTAGGTTTTTGTAGTTAAATGTTTTAGAGAAATGTTGGGGGAGGAGGAGGGTAACCTTGTGTTTTTTTACTAAAGGTTTTGGCCCAAAGTTTGCTTTGGGAGAGATAGTCTCTTAGGTTTCGCGTGGGGTTAGCAATGGTGGCTAATTATATTGTTGATAACCGTTCAGATGATGCCGCAGCTTGGAGACCAGCAGGTACCCAACCAGTCACTCGGAGAATTTTTTGTTTTGTTTGCAATAGCGTATTTAATTTGCAAACTACTGTTGTTTTTCTTGCGTTTTTTTAATATTATATTGAGAGGATATGGTTTCATGTTGATTGTGGATGAGTTTGTAGATGCAGCCACAGCTTCACTACCAGCAAATTCAGAAGCAGCAGCTAACAGCTTTTTGGACTCAGCAACAGCAAGAGATGGAGCAAGTGAATGGTACAAAGCAAAAAACTGGGTTTTTATTACTAGGGTTTTTTTTTTCATTGTCTACTTTTTTTAACTAGGTTTCTTTTTTGTTACTTAACCCTAAAACCTTACGTTTCTCTGTCTCTTACATGCATTCCACTATCTCTCCAGATTTCAAAACTCATCAGCTGCCTCTAGCGCGTATCAAAAAAATCATGAAATCAGATGAAGATGTCAAGGTTTGTGTTCTACTTTCCTCTTTCTTTCTTGTATCATTTTTAGCTCTAGTTGAGCCTTTTTCAATCATGTTGAGTAGTAAAAATGCGGGTTTCTTTTTGCAACCCGAAACTCTGCCCTAACAGGACATATATTTACATTATTGATGCAAGGGTTTCTGCTTTTGTTGAGGTTTTCAAATTTGGTTTGATGTCACCGCTGAGACGTGGTGTTATGGCTACGGATGGTGCTGAAAACAGATGATTGCAGCTGAAGCTCCAGTACTGTTTTCAAAAGCTTGTGAAATGTTCATATTGGAATTGACACTTCGGTCTTGGATTCACACCGAGGAGAACAAGCGAAGGACACTCCAACGAAATGATATTGCGGGGGCTATCACCAGGGGCGACATTTTTGACTTTCTTGTAGACATCGTTCCACGTGATGAGTTGAAGGTGAACTTTGAAAAACTAGTTTTATTCTTATTTTTCTACACTAATTCGGGTACTTGCTCACACATGTTCAGTTTTTTTTTATTCTCTTTGTTTCAAATTAATAATCCTGGATTTTGCTGTCAAATAACTCTCTGATTACATGTTCGTGTGTTGCAGGAAGAGGATTTGGGTGTTCCATGGAGTGGAGTAGCCGGTGACCCTGTTCCGTATGGAGGAATGTACTACCCACCCATGCCTGGGCAGCAAATGCATCACCCTATGGGAACTCCTGTAATTCTCTCACAACCTTAAACCACTTGAAATGGACTTGAGTATACACCTTGCATTCCATAACTCAAGACAATGGAGGATTTAACACGGTGTCAGTGTTCACCTGCTGTCTTCATCTCGCACACACACTATTTTTCTCATACATTGTTTAGATATTTAAAAGCAGCATTTTCCTCAACTCCTGGGTATAAACTTGAGATCAAGTACAAGCTCAAGCTCCATTAAACACTTTTTATGAAGTGCAGAATTGCTGATTACTTCTCTCGTGATGTAGGAAATGATGGTCGGCCAGGCACCCATGCCACCAAATGCACAAATGATGTACCAGCCACCTCAGGTAATTTTAGGGTTTTAAAACCCCCCTCGATCCCAAACTAGTTAAGTGGCTAACAACACCACTAAATGTGCTAAAAATTTAGATTTAACACTGTAGTGGTTTTGTGATGTATAGCAATAACAAAAAAACTTCAAGAAACTATTCTAACCCCTGACCAAGTCCTGAACTATCATAGCTAGTTTTGTCTTTTCCATTTTGCTTACAGAAAGCCTGCATATCTAGTTTCGGATTTGAGTAAAAAACTTGTGGTAAATTTTATGTATGTTTTTGGGTTTGACTCCTGGTGTTGGTACTTCCAGGCTGCTTTTGTACCGGAACAGCAGCAGCAGCAGCAACAACAGCAGCAACAGCAAATGCAGTAACCATGAGAGAAATTCAACGCAGAGCACCTCCTTTTTTTACAGACTTGAGAGAGAGAGCTCGCATTAAGTGTCCAGCGTCATGTGGGAGTGCTATTCAACAGATTGACTGCAATTCAAAACTGTCATTTACCCAAGACAGTAGTCAGTCAGTCAGTCAGGCACAGCAAAAGCAGGTATACATCCATTTGTCAATTGAAGCACTCTTGTGTTGACCCTTGACTAAATTTTGAAAAATGCTTGGACAAGCAGCAGCAGTAGCAACAGAGGTTTATGGTTTAGTATCTCGATCTAGAGGCTTTGTCCAAGGGCTTTTGCATGAGATGCAAAAGTTATGTGAATACGGAGGGCAGGAAAAGACAGGCGTAGTTTATAGCATTTTGCAGGAGTTCCCCTTCTTTCTCTTTCTTTCTTCCTTTCTTTTTTAAAGTTATTATTTGGGTTCCAAGGCTGCGAAGGTATCGTTTTTATTGTGTCTTTTTAGCATCATTTGTTTCTTCGTTGTCACCCTGGTGTCTCTCTTGCAGGTGTCTCTCTGTATCAATAGAATTGGTGGGGAACGATATTTGACCCAATTGATTTTTATGTGTTCGTCTCCTTTTATGGTGTGCAGATGTAGATGACATGCTTGGTGTTCATTGCACATGTTCCCATGTTTGTAATTTTGCTCCTTTTTAAAAAATTCTGAGAAAATTTGTTCTTAACTAGAGTCTCTCCCCTATCCGGTTTTGCTTTGATTGTTTGTTATGAAAATTGTGTCAATGAAGTTACGTAATTGGCCAACTCAACCCTAGCCTTAGTCATATCCCACACCTCCCCTCTCACCTCTCTCTCTTCTTCTCTCTCACTTTCTTCAGAGAAAAGTTGTGAGGTCTCAGAGGTGGGGTTTCTGAAAAAACAATAGAAAGTCAACCAAATGAAAATTTGAATTTACTTGGTGAAAGCCAACCAAATTTTCAGAAATGTTTTAATCATGATATAAGTTTCTAAGGCAACATACAATGCATGCACTCCAGAAACTGGTTGAAGTTAAGAACTGTTGGATTTGGCACTATGTGGAGCTTCACCACAAGTCATAGAAACGTACTGCTATGTCCCGGAGAACTATCCAGCTTCATTGACAAGTAAACAAATATTTCATATAAGCTTACCTTGGACAAATAACGTACATTGTTTCCATGGCTATATGACAATCGGTGATAAATTCTTTAAGAAAATCAGCAAATAAATAGAGCCCATAAGCAGTTTCTGCATGATCTAGAAAACGTGCATTTCTCTGCGAGGCCATGTGGCTAAATCTACCAAAGCTTCTACCAGATTTTTGTTATTGCTACTACAGTGGTGCTTGGTTAGTGTCAACACTTTGAGCTTGTAGAAAGTGTTGACCTTATCCGAGCTTGTAGAAAGTGTTGACCTTATCCAAGCATTGATCATAGACAAATCCTTCATTTGTGTTACTTTCCCTAGTTTTAGGGGTTGCAATTTTGGAGGTGCTTTCCCATTCATGTTTTTGGGACACTAACCAAACGCTTTTCTAACTAAAAAGGTAAATTGAAAATTGATGAAAAGAAGACGTTGACCAGATGCAAGCACTTGACCTTAACCAAGCTCATAATACATGCTTTTGAGCAAAAGGGGAGTGGGATTGTGATCTTATCCAATTGTTGCTCTTACAAAGGTTGACGCTAACCAAGCACCACTGTAGTAACGTAAGCACTAGGGACGTCAAGATTAGTGCAAAGGTGGTTGAAGGAATTAGAGACGGCTCCTATATCTCATGTCTCACATCCCACTCAAATTTTTAAAATTTGGGATTTGGCAATTCACATTAGTCTGCTCAAAAAGCGACCATTGTTAGTAACCCATCCCATAGGGGTGATAGGAATGGTAGTGCAGTGGTTCTTGAATGGATCTCTGTAAGTCATAAAAGAAAAGGTGTATTCTATTGTAAGAGTCAATCACATTCCTTGGTTTCATTGTGTCCCTTAATAATTTTGCAAGGGAACTGTTTATAGGAGACCTAGAGTCAAAAATAGGTGTCTACTAGAAAAAACTTTGAAAATTCATCAAGAATTCAACAATGCTTCAAAAAATATGAAAAAAATTGGGATACATTTGACATCCATTTCTCTTCATTTGAAAATTAGACAAAAAAATCTTCATGTCTTGAAAAGCCCATGAAAAAATCAAACTAGCTCATATGGGGTCGCTTTTTGAGCAGACTACCTTATCCCAAGTTTCACGTCCATGTTCACTACATTTTGCCTACATGGCAACATTTTTTGAAAGTATTGGTGCCAAGAAGGTGGAATTACACTCAAGGTCTGAGACAACCATTTTGTTAAACCCAACTTCCAACCCAAGTTCCACCAACATTTTTGCATAAAATATTTTTATTTTTATTTAATACTTCTATTTGCCCTTAACCCCTAAATGCCCAATTGACCATTTTCTGGTTGCTGCCCTTTTTGCAGGCTGCCCGGAAAGAAAAAAAACATTTTTTGAAAAAACAAAAAATATTTTATATAGGAAAGTACGTCTACTTTCCAACCCAATTTGAATCATGTCAATCCAAGTTGAACTCCATCAAGGAAATTTTTTCAAAAACAAACACTTCAATATTTGCTAGTGTTACAAAATTTACTATTTTGGGAAACTAATGATGTTCTCTCCATCAAAAATATTGTATTTTTGAACTTTCAAACATAATGTCTGTTTTTAACCAATCATACCAAATTTTGTGTTCCATGAATAAAATTTGTAATATTGATGAATATTAAATGGTAAATGCTTCTAAATTCGTTAAATAAGAGTACAAAACTTTTTTTGAATATTTGACCGGACTTATAATTGCTAAACATCATGACTTTTTTTTCTCTTTTGAAACAAACTTCATATAAGTTACAAGAGTATTTTTTTGAAAGCATTTATGTTTTGCCCTTACCCCCTTGGGCGTTTAGGGGTTAACAACCTTGTGAAGCTAAGATGTGGTATTGAAATGGGACTAGTGGAGACAGGACGTGGGACATAATGTGAACCACTTCCTAAATCTGAAGAGTTTTTTATCCTAAATAAATAATTATCAAAGAGGATTTGATGAATAAGAATTTTGTTTTTGCAAGTTTTATGTTATTTGCTTTTGTCTTAAGATGAAAAAAACTGTCCTTAGTGACATGTCCAAATTGACTAAATGTGTCCAAAATGAAAAAGTATGTCTAAAGTGACAAAAAATGATCAATTCGACACGTTTGAATTGACAAAAATTGTCCGAATTGACATTGTTTGATCCCATGTAGCTTTATATGAGTTGATTCAAAATCTTGCACAAAAATGGTAAAGCTTCCAACAATCAAATTAGTCACTTTGTTGAACAATAGACAAAATCGCTCTCTAAGCATACTTGGATGTACTCCATCAATGTCATCCAACTCCCAATATAAGCATTTGAAAACATTCAATGCGTACCAAGTGGATGCTAGCTCTCTTAGAGGTTAAACATGGATTTTTATCCTAATCCGGACTTACAAGCATAATGGAAACTTGTCATAAATGATCCCATATTTGACTCTTGTAACTTCCTAAAGTGCCTAACATATTTGGTAAATGTACTAAAAAAATCAAAATGTCGTATCAACACAAATTCACTAACTAGAAAGTATACATATTTAGTAATGCAAAGCCAAACTCCATCTTTCGCATATCCACTCTTTCCCTTTGTGTGGACCCTTGGTTAGAAAAACTTGGTTCCTTTTACAAACACTAAAAATAGTAAAAAATTGCCTCTATTTTGTAGTTGTTTGTTTTAATCCAAAGTTCTTTTGTCTAATCTAATTAAAGGTAACGAAACCCAATTATAAATTCAAAACTTCTACAGCTGGCGTACAATGTTAGATATGAATATTCCAATTTTCTTCCTAAAGTGGAAATTTTGAATCTTTTCACCCTCAAGACCTGCTCCAAGGAAAAGAAGAAACTTCATAACATTCAGTAGTGCTACCAGGCGTTGCCCTCCCTCCAAATGAAATGATGTGGAATAATTCACACTCATCTTTAGCTATGGGGACACTTGGCTGAATTTGTCAAAGAGTTTATGAAAGAGAGACTCAGTTTAGTGCACATACGTCAATGTGAGGGCCAACCATGTTAGAAAAATTTCAAAAAAAGAAAAAGAAAAGGGTGAAGTTTGTGGATGATGCTTGAAGAGAGGAAAAAGTAGCCTCTCTTCATGCTAGTGAATGTTATGTTGGGGAAGATGGAGTGGAGTTTTGCGTTTAGTAAAGAAAAAGTGGATTATTAGGGTGCACAACAATTTGTTTGGTAAGTTTTGCCAAAACCTTCCCCAATTTGACATTGGGATAAAAAAAGAAGATTGGGTGAAATATGGATGAGATTAGGTGGAATACAAATGAAAATACAAATGAAACTGTTATATCCCTTTCAAAAAAATATAATAGAATCTCCAAATTTAGATAAAGGGGAAATTACAAATAGGGGCATGAAAACATAAAATATTATAGACAAGGGTGCAGTTTCAAAATAAATACAAATAGAGGCATGATTTCAAAAAAAGTGTGATTTTTTGTAAATCTTTTTTGATTTGGACATTGGCTGATTTAGATACATCACATTAAATGTTAGCTAACGTTCAAAAAAATCAATTTTTTTCCAAAACTGGCATCCCCTTTACCTAAATTTCTTTATTTAGGCTTGATTTGGAGAGACCTTTAAGTTTTTTTGAAATTAGCTAACATTTAATGTGATGTTTCTAATTCAACCAATGTCCAAACCAACAAAGATTGCAAAAATTACTTTTTTTTTGAAATTGCGCCCCTATTTGTAATTATTTTGAAACTGCGCCCCTCTCTATAATATTTTATATTTTCATGCCCCTATTTGTAATTTTCTTTTAAGGTATGTTCACACTTAATGTTAAGAATGATAATTGCAAACACAAATCAGCTGCATTTAGACACACTTATAGACTGCATTCATATTGTTAATATCCCCTAACACCAAGTGTGAACATACCCTTCGATAAAAGCTGCTAACATTAGCTGATAAAACAGATGAACATGCAAACATGGATGATCCTAGCCAGGTTGTTCATCCCACCACTAGATCAATGAATCGGTTTACTCGACCAATGGAAGAGCATAAAAAATATACCTTCGAGCGAAAGTACGCATACGACTGACAGGTCGCCGTTACTGACGTCCGCCGGACGTAGCCGAAAGGAACCGACGCTGTCCGTCAGTCGGAAACTCCGGCTCATACTATAGATAACAGTTAAACATGACGTCACGATGACCTGATAGAAATTTCATCCATACATACTTACTCATCCATCCCCGTTCATCTTTCTCAAATCATGTTACACCTTGGGAGCCAAGTAGCCTCCGGTTTTCTGTTTTCCGAGCTTCCCCGTGTCGTTAACGAAACCCTCGCATCGCAGCGTCTCGATCGAGACGTGCCCGACCAGCCACAATCGTTTCACTCGCACGCGCGCCGATTCAGCCAGGTACGTTTTGCGTTCAATTTTGCTCCGGTTTTAGAAGTTGTGGTTTTGATTGATGCCTTTGTCGGAGTGAGCGTCGGTTAAGTTACAGCATTAGTTAGTTAGGGTTGTGTGGTTTATTGCAGTGGAGTGGATTAGTTCTTCTGAGGATTTTTTAAGGATTTCGTGGTGTAGAGGTTCGGTTTGCGTGTTGTGGTTATTGTGGCGGGGTGATGGTGGAGAGTGCATAAGGGATGTAAGTTATGTGGTTGAGAGAAGGGAGAGGGCCTCTGAGAGACGGAGGGAAGGAAGGGCGGTGAGAGCCGACGTTCTGGAGGTGGTTTTTGTTGACGTGAGACGGTTTGTGAGTTGGGGAGTCGGTTGGATATGTGTGTAGGGATTTGTTGCGCAGCAGAGAAGGAGGTAACGCTGCAGCAAGCAGGTAGGAGAGGGTAGAAGAGCATAGGGAGAGCGTGAGGGGGCTGACCTTGACGCCCGCGCTGCTGCTGCTCCTGTTCGGCTCGGCATGGAGGGACGGGGAGATGAAGAGAGGATGCAAGAAGTGGCGCCGGACTTGAACGGCACGTTGGAAGACAACGATATTGATGACGAAGAGCAGCACCACCAGCAGGATGTGGTTGAGGACGACGAACCTCAGCCCGGGGACGAGGATGAGCATACCAACGGGTACGAGAACGGAGGTTCGAAGGATGCTATGATAGAGAGTGATCCCAAGGATTCGCCCCACGGCTCGCAAGGAAAAGCGTCCGGTTCAGGGTTAGTTGCCAGTGGCCCTAGCTCCTTAGCTCTAGTCGTAGTCTTACCTGTAGTCGTCCTGGAGTTGAGATGCGGCTCGCGAGTGTGTTGTGGTTGGGATTCCGGCGGGATTTGCATGTAGGAGGTTAGTTTGGCCACTGGCCATGGCATGTACCATGTATACTAGCTAACGCAGTACCCGTTCGCTTGATAGAGGGAAGATCTTCATCGGCGGCTTATCATGGGATACTTCCACAGGTGCGTTCCTTGTGCTTGGTCGTTACTCTGTCTGGATTTGGTCCATGTCCATGTCATCTGCTTTCTTTTGCTTCTCGCAAGCGATGCGGATGCTGGATGTCACATGCGCTCGCGATAAGATTAGCCGATCTTATGACTGACTTTTGTTGCCAGTCTCGTCGTGACGGTCGACGATTTTATTTCTGATTCTGCGGGTTTTTCACCCGGCTACATGGATGCGTATTTCTTTGAGTTGTTGTTGTCGTCAGCCCGGTGAACTGAACTCGTGGTCCTCGGCCAGTTGCACTTGCTAATTGTCAAGTTGCTTAGAGCCATGGTTTATCGTCTGCCTCTGGCTGGCTTGTAGAGCTCGGCACGTGCGTGGTAGTAGCGTGACTGCTCTGATTACCGCGCTGTTTATGATTGGTGTAGAGTCATCTGCGCCTTAACTTGCAGGTCGAAGATTGACCCATACGGTCCGTGTCGCATGATGCGCGTCCTCTCTTATTTGGTGTGTTGGTACAGACAATTTGCAGAGTCACTTCAAGAAGTACGGCGAGATCATCGACGCCGTGATTATGAAGGACCGCTCCACCGGACATCCGCGCGGGTTTGGATTCGTGACGTTCGCCGATCCGGCAGTGTGTGACAACGTGGTGCTGGACAAGCACGTGATCGATGGGAGAACGGTAAGTTTCGGCCTGTTCTGTAGCGGTCCGGGCAGGTGGGCGTGGACTACTTATTATAGCTGCTCCCGTGTAGGCGGGGAGAGACGAGACGGGGTTAAGGGGCGTTATGTTTGTCAGCTGATACTGATATCTAGGTTGATGGGGAGCACTAGTGGAGTACGGGGATCTCACTAGACGTAGCTGCAGGTGGAGGCCAAAAAGTCAGTTCCTCGTGAAAACATGGCATCGAGTAAAGGGCCCAAGACTAAGAAGATCTTTGTGGGAGGCATTCCTCCTTCTATTACAGATGGTATGCAGAAGTGCTTGCGAGCATTAGCCTCCCCTACCCTTTGTGTATGCAGTTCAGAGTTTAGTTGGTGCAACCCCGACTGCTAGGTCGTCATCGCTTAGCAGTACAACGTGTAGGTGTGCCGTGCAGTCACTCGACGGGAGCGTGCTTGTAGGATGACCCTTTGTGGTGGTGGTGGTGGTGGTGGTGGTTTCAGAGGAGTTCAAGAGCTACTTTGCTAGTTTCGGAGGCGTAGTGGAGCACCAGATCATGCAAGACCACAGCACCGGCAGGTCGCGTGGCTTCGGGTTTGTGACCTTCGACAACGAACAAGTGGTGGAGGACATTCTGGCTCACGGAAAGATGCACGAGCTCGGAGGAAAGCAGGTGAGCGGTGCCGTTTGGGATGACTTATCTGACATCTCGGGACGTGCTTGAGGGCACCAGTGTTGTACGAGCTGTGCAAGGAACATAGATAGCGATGGTTTTGAGATGTAGGCGTGTTTGGTGGCTTGCTTTGTGGACCAGTACTCGGTGGGGATCGTAAGTGGTGCCTTGCACTGCAGTTCTGGGTGACGGAGGCTGTATGATGCTAATGAGAGCTTGGAACTTGGGCATGTGGCAGGTCGAAATTAAGAAGGCTGAACCGAAACGAGCGATCCAAGACGGTCCCGGCGGGGGCTACACCGGTGGAAGGGGGAGCGGGTACGGCGCAAGTAGCGGGGGAGGCTACGGAGGATACGAGGGGAGCTACGGGGGCTCCGGCAGTGCCGGGTACGGGGGTTCGTACAGCAGATCGAGCGGCTACGGAGGAAGAGGCGGTTACGGGAGTGGGGGTTACGGAGGAGGATATGGGGGGTATGGGGCTGGAGGCGGATATGGAGGAGGGTATGGGGCAGGTGGGCTGGGTGTGGGAGCCTACGGCACCGGCGTGAGCGGAGGGTATGGTGGGAGCCTGGGGTATGGGTCGGGTGGGGGATACGGTGCTGGGATGATGGGCGGTTACGGTGATGGAGCTGACGGATACGGGTCGATGGGCTACGGTGGATACAGTGGGTCAGGGGGTTATGGTTCCGGGTACAGCTCAAGTGGAGGATACGGTGGCAGTTATGCGAGCAGTCGTGGTTACAGCGGCAGCGGTGGCGGCAGCAGCCATGGACGGTACCACCCTTATGGGAGGAGCTAGGCGTGGTCAGGGTGCATGGTTAGAAACAGTGGCTTAGAGCTTTTTTAGAGCAATTTTTGGTCATTAAGTTATTAGCCACTGAGGCAGGCACTTTTGTACCACTTTTGCACCAGGTTCTAGTGATGATATCCTTCCGCGTTTTTTTTTGTTAATCCCTTTGTAGTTGGGGAGGGAAGACAGTGTGCGTGTAAAGGCGCACGGAGTATGAGAAGGACGAGCTAATTCAGTCACAATTCTTTTGTTCACGTACTCCTTAATACCGAAGACATTTCTAGTTTTATTCTGTTCTTGTTGGTAATGTAGCTGCATGTTTGGTATTGATTCTTGTAGGCTTGGTCTTGGTTTAAAGATCAAATGTTTAGGACATGTAGTTGGAGGGTAAGAGAGTTGGAGAGAACTAAGGTTAAAGGTCTATTTCATGTAAATTTGAGCTACATGTTATATTTTCCCTAGTGGTGAATTACCGAGTTGGAATTTCGGTCAGAAGTGTTTCGAGAATCAAATCTCGCTAATGGACGATCTCAGAAGTATTCTGGGTTATAATATTTGAGGAGAGGAACAAACAAGTGAAAAATCTGATACTTATGTCTCCATCTTGAGGGTTTTTTTTTTTTTATCGCTTCCAGCTTTGCAGCGAAAATGACTTAAATAATGAATTTTGGACTTTGAACAGTTTGTTGCAGTACGATTGGACTTCAGGATCTGACCTATACTTCTCTGACTGCGTTTTGAATTCAGAAAGTACTTGTATTGAATTAGGAGTAATAAGTGATCCTAGAATCAAAATCGTATTTGTGACATTGAAAAGTGTGGCATCTCATAGAGAGTGTAGGGATGTAATTGCGAAATTGCATTTGGTTGGGGTTAAAAATTTATGGTGAAACGATAGACTGCATTGCAAATTTTTCTTAGCTTTTAGAGCACGGAGTATTTGAAATTTGACAAAGAATCAACTCTATAAGGTGAGAGAGAGGTGGATCATTTTATTCTTCACTCAATAAGGTAGCAACACCCATAAGGGTGAAGGGTGAAACTAAGGGCTTTGGAGTACGAAAATCAATTGATGAATTTGAAAGATAAGTGTTAAGAAAGAGGAAATCGAAAATACTCGCATCAGTTTATTAGTTTCAATTGCAAATATTTGTTCACAAAGATTTCTCAAAGTCCAGAATCACTGAGAATGTTTAGTTGTGTGTAGGAGATGTTAAAAAAGATTAGTGAAGTTTTTAGTGTGCTCATACACTCATAATACTAATTTGAGGAGTTCTTAACCCCTGAAGGGCCCTTGGGCTCTGGAGCTACGGTACCAAATACTGTTGCAGCCAATATTCAAGAGTTTGAATCAACTAGAAATTAAGTGTTACAATCATACATATTGAAGGGTTGTATGATGGTGGGTGCATAAAAAAACTTGGAAAGCCCTCATAGTAGCTCAAATATGTTTGTATATACAGCCATACATATGGCCGCAAAGGGCTTTCGTGATATTCAGGGGTTAAATAGTGAGTTGGGGCACTTAAAACTGCCATGCAAGTTACCCAACGCCATCACCATGTCACATGTAACCAATTTTTTTTGAATTTATTAGTCATTGACAGAGTAGGTAATGTCAATGGGGACACTTGCGGCTAGGGGTGTCTCTATTTTATAGATGATTTGCATTTTGATTCAAATGGACGCATCCTCATTACACAATTATTTTCTTAACACAAATTTCTAAATTTCTTAACAATATGTGCCAAACTATAATGAACAAGGTTATTTTATACTCCCTCGTCCCAAAATGATCTTCCTTTTACACAACATGCTATAGATTAAGCTTGAAAAGAGTCAGTTTTCAAATCTTTTTGACATATGAATGGAGTTTGATGTCCTATTGTTCTGAAATTTTGAGTTTCAAATTAATTTTCAAAGTGTGGTTTCAAAATGCTTGAAAATTGAATTTTTGAGGCATTTTTGAAGAGCACCAATGGCCACTCACTTGATAGCATGGGATTGGTTAGCATGCCCATGCTTTTGGAGTATGTGCAACTGTCACTAGCTCCCTTCTTCCTCCAACAAAAAGTAATCATTTTATCACTTTTGGGACACTAAATAAAGGTCAACACAAAAATCATTTTGGGACAGAGGGAGTATTTGAGAAATTTGGGCATAAACAAACGTAAAAAACCGAAGTATGGTTGGGTCACACCAATCTAGATTACTAGAGATATAAATGAACATCCTTTAAATTGTTGATGGAACTTCTACGTACTTGTAAGTTAATAATTGACACAATTGTACATGTTGAAGTTAGATGCTTTCATTTTCAACCAAAATTTAACACATCCTTGAATTCTCAAAGCCAGTATTGGATAAAACATTAGTTAATATCACAATAATTAGATGAAAACAATACAAAATATACATAAACAAATAATTTTTACATAAATTTACATCACTATAATAATCCTTTTTACTATAATATTACATTTAATCATTCCCTAGCATTCTTTGAAAAATAGATAACTAAGCTTAACCTTTAAACGCCGGGCTGGTCACTACGACCAACCTAGCTACAGTGAACTCTATAGTGATTCTTGTCGATTCTATTGTATCAATGGTGTGACAAGTGCCATGTTACTCGAAAAGTGAATAGTATGTGCTGAACTCATGAAAATTGCAAGAAAGGTAGTATAGAACCTACTACCGTGACAATGAATCTTCTCACAACCTGAATTATCTAAAAACATGAGTGCATGTAATGAGGTAAATTTTTACTTTCCACAATGGACCATGTGCTTATGATCACTTCTGAAAAAAAAAATCAGAAGAAAGACCAAAATAAATCATTCTGCACAGCGTTTTTTCAGACGCCGCGGACGAAACTGCACTGACTACACTGTACCACTGTGGAGGCTTTAACGGTCATAGGATTTGAAAGCATTCAAGTCTGAATCACCGTCATTATAGCAACCAATAAATAAACCCCCTCTGCCAAAATCCGAAGTACCTGCAGAAGTATACGGAGATGGGCACTCCTCACATCTATGAATAGATCCCCCAGCATCTACTCCCTCCGCAGATCAGCGGCACCTCGAGGGAACTCTACCGGCAGTAAGATCTACCAAAATCTAAGAAAACGCTGAATGTACATTAATGATCAGGAGTAGGTGAGATGTACAGATGTGGTACCTATATCATCTATTCCGTCCCTAGATCATCGACACCTCGAGGGAACTCTACCAGTGGTGAGATCTATGAATATTTGAAAATCACCGAATGTACATCGAATGATCAGGAGTAGGTGCGATGTACAGATTGGGTACATGCGAGCACCGGAGGCGCAACGGGTCCAAGGCCCCTCTCATTCTTCCCGCTCGGCAGCCACTCTCTCTTGCTCCATTCTCGCCGTCTCCACAGTGCGTCTCTGTTGCAATCCCGGCAGCAACGTTTCTCTCCATATCAGGATTGGTCTTCGTTTAGTCGCGAGCTTTGAAGTGCAAGTAACAGAGAGCAAATCAATGCTGCAAACGGATCGCTAAGGAGAGGAGAGTGGAAGGTGACGGCATTTCAATCTAACTTAGTTTTGCCGTTTTTGAGTTCCTGCTCTTTGAGCTTCTGGCAACCCTGGCGCGCGATCCAACCATGTTTTCGCCACGGCCCGCGCGGCCACCGAGCAAAGTTCCGGTCGATGCATTGGCAGCGCGAATTGAGAAAGAAAAAGGCGTGGCCGTGCAAGTCCTCGTTCGTTGCAGGTATAATTTCTTCGTAGTTGAACATCCTGGTGGAATTGATTTCATTCGGAATGAGGACGAGATGTTCTGAAGCTGGTACGATGTTTTTACTTCTATGCAGGCCTCATAGTGAAGATGAGAAGAGATCCAAGGCTCCTCAAGTCATTTCTTGCAACGAGTCTCGTCGGGAGGTTACTGTGCTCCAGAACTTGGCTCGCAATCAAATCGACAGAACGTTCACTTTTGATAAGGTAAATTTCATCTTTCCTGGCACGATGGCGGTACTTCAGTGTCTTGTACATGTAGAAATACTAGAGATTCCCTTACATTTCAAATAAAATCGGTCCTGTGTTCATTCTCGGTGAGGCCGATTCACAATTGTCAACTTGCTTCTTGACAACGTCCTCGGCAAGATTACCGAATTTAAATGTTTCTTGCAAGGAAGCTTGGGAGACAATGGTAGTGGTTGCACTACCGTAGTGGCTGTTTATTTACCTGAATCCATACTACAACAGAGCTTCAGCGATTTGTGTCCATTTTTGCTGCCGCTCCATTCTGCGCTTTCCATCCCCTGCTCCATTGCAACCGATTTTCCAGTAACGTAGCTGAATTCTGGCACCGAAGGACGCCTTGGCGATCCATTGGTGAAGAGGACACGGCCGAGGAGTTTGCGTGCAAGACGGTTTAGTCGTGGTTGCTGATCGCTCGCTTATCTCGAGTCCGTAGTAGGTCTCGCACTACTATGCCCCGCTGCGGATTTGGTCCCTCGCTCCTCACCGGTCGCCCCAATGCGAAATGTATTACCCGCGGAGTCGGGAATCCTCCAAGCTCGGAGTGCCGGGACCGTCGTTTCGGAAGTGCGTGCGTGCGCCATCTGTCTTGCCGGGTCTGATGGTTCGTTTCAATCTCTTGTCCTCTTCAGGTGTTCGGGCCGCAGTCGAGGCAAGAAGACCTGTACGACCAGGCCCTCGTTCCGATCGTGAATGAGGTTCTGGAGGGATACAACTGCACCATTTTCGCGTATGGCCAGACCGGGACTGGGAAAACGTACACGATGGAGGGTGCGGGACGAAAGTCGAAGGTACGTGACTAGCCTACCCTATCAGGGTGGTTGGATTGCCGAGTCCAGCAGCACCTCTGTTTTGCCTGGAGAGTAGGTCTCGTGGAGGAGTGTTGGTAGACGAGAGTTGGGTGGCAGAACTTGCAGGATTGGAAAGTTGGCAGATAGTTTGAATCCGGTGTGTGCGATGGCGCAGACTGGAGAGCTGGCAGCCGATGCCGGTGTGATTCCTCGCGCCGTGCAACAGATCTTCGAGACTCTGGACAGGGACGATCAGGAGTACAGCGTGAAGGTGACGCACCTGGAGCTGTACAACGAAGAGCTGACGGACTTGCTGGCACCAGAGGAGTACTCGAAGGTGGTGATCGACGAGAAGGTGAAGAAGCCGCTGGCGCTGATGGAGGATGGCAAAGGCGGGGTTCTGGTGAGGGGTCTGGAGGAGGAGATCGTGACGAGCGCCAACGAGATCTACGCGCTGCTGGAGAGGGGCTCGGCGAAGCGGCAGACTGCGGAGACGCTGCTGAACAAGCAGTCTAGGTACGCCTGGGCGCCGTGCGTGGTTTGAGCTGAATTTTGGTCCAGTGAATAGGAGCGTTGTGCGGGTGCGAGGGGATTTCGGTGAAAGGACCCTCGATCTTCGCTGGGGCCAACGCGGACGAGTGTGGTGATGGTTGTGGTGTGTGCCAAGTGCAGCCGGTCTCACTCCGTATTCTCGATCGCCATCCACATGAAGGAGACGACTCCCGAGGGCGAGGAGCTGATGAAGTGCGGGAAGCTGAACCTGGTGGACTTGGCGGGATCCGAAAACATCTCTCGGTCCGGTGCAAAAGACGTAAGTTTGTGAGATGGGTGTGTTGGGGTGTCTGGGTACCCCGGGGAGTGGTAGTTGTGGAGGAGGGCGGATGGCTGACGGTTGCGAAATTGTTGATTCCAGAACCGGGCGCGGGAGGCTGGAGAAATTAATAAGAGTTTGCTGACTTTGGGGCGCGTGATCACGGCTCTGGTGGAGCACTTGGGTCACATACCTTACAGGTGAGGGACACTGTGATGAGGTATTGCGGGCTCAATGGGCGTTGGGCCGGATTTTGGTTGGTGTCCTTGGAAGCGGGATGCCTATTCTGTGTGTCGATACTGAGAGTTTCCTGTGTCCGTTGCAGGGATAGCAAGCTGACGAGATTGCTGAGGGACTCTCTGGGAGGGAAGACGAAGACGTGCATCATCGCGACGGTATCGCCGTCGGTGCTGTGCCTGGACGAGACACTGAGCACGCTGGACTACGCGTATCGGGCGAAGAGCATCAAGAACAAGCCGGAGGTGCGTGTGTGGCGGTGGCGACGCGCAGGTGTGAAGTTTGCAGCGCGGTGTGTGTGCCCTGGAGTGCTGGAAACGGGTCTGACTGGGTGAGGGTGTCGGTGCAGGTGAACCAGAAGACGATGAAGTCGGCGTTCATTAAGGATCTGTACACGGAGATCGAGAGACTGAAATCAGGTGCCCTTCTTGACCTGTGTTGGTGTGGGAGTAGTCGAGCGACCGGGGTTGGTAGCTGTTGACTTCATGCCGACACTGGTTGAGCGGTAGCCAGTGGTCGTGGCTGTGTGCTTTTTGGGCATGATGTATCAATGGGAGCTTCCGTAGTGGTAACGGTGTAGTCCCCGTGGAGATGGCGTTGCATTCGAAAGAGTGGAGATCTATGTCGCTAGGAGACTCTGACCGGCTGAGGGGATGGATGTGTGTGTGGAACAGAGGTGTATTCCGCTCGCGAGAGGAACGGAATTTACATTCCACGCGACCGTTACTTCGAGGAAGAAGCCGAGAAGAAGGTCAGTCAGACTCTGTGCGCTCGTCATTGGAAATGGTCGTGGACATGGCCGTTTGTACCTGCTCCTTCCGGACGATCGGTTTGGTCATGGTGTGCCACGGTACTGAGCTGGGGCTTGTGGGCTGTTTGGACTGGTGGCAGGCTATGGTGGAGAAGCTAGAACAGTTGGAATCGGATGTGGAGAGCAGGGACAAGGTATTGCAGTCGCCTCCGAACCACACTGAAGATGCTGGATTTTGTTGCTGTTGGGCGGGGATGTGGACCTGTAAAGTTTCTGACGCCCAAGTTGTTCTTTTGTGGGCAGCAAATCGAGGACTTGCAGACGGTGAATGAGGCTCAGCGCGAGCAGCATGCGGAGCTTCTGGCGAAGTTGAAAGAGACAGAGGTAAGAGAGTGTGTTGTGATCATCCGGGGTGGTTGCGTGTGCTCTGCTTTGGGTGTCGGCCTGGGAGTCAAAAGTGGAGGAGTAGCATTTCATTGACGGTTTGGCATGCGTTGGGAGTGCAGAAAACGCTGGAGGAGACGGAAGAGAAGCTTCGGGAGACGACGGAGAACCTGAATCAGGCCAACGTGAGCATCAAGGAGCGGGACTTCGTGATCGCGAATCAAAGAGAAGCAGGTTAGCATCTTGCCGCTGGCAGGGCTGCAACGCATGGGGTGCTGATTGGCATGGTCGGGCGACGTGGAAGCGAGGCTGATGCTTTGTGTGTGGTTTGCGATGCGTACAGAGAAGTCCCTGGTTGGACGGGCGGCGGAGCTGAGAACGGAGCTGGAGGCAACCGTCGAGGATGTGGCAGGGCTGTTCGCCAAGATAGGTACGGTCCTCGGTCTGGCCTCTTTGAGAGTGTGGGAAGCACGGCGATCCCGGTGCTTGTGACTCGGGGTGGGGAGTGAGTGGCGCTTATATTTGTGGGCATGGGTTGTGTGATGGAAGCGACCTTGGTGGGTACGTGGTGTCGTGATTGAGGTTCTCACCCTGCGCAGAACGGAAGGAGGAGCTAGAGGCGAAGAACCAGAAAGTGGTGGAGGCTTTTCAGAGCGGACTGGCGGGGCACATGGAGGAACTCCGCGGCCTGGTAGTAGGAGGGGTGGGTGTCCAGCAGCAGCAGCTGCGGACGCTGGAGGAGCAGCTGCAAGCGTTGCTGATGTCGAATGACCAGGTACTTGGTCGAGTGCATGAGCTTGTCGAGCGTGGCGGATAGGGTCGGGTTGGTGGGTGCTGAGATGGTGGATGGGGTGTGTACGGTGTGCAGGGTGTGGCGGAGGTGAAGAAGAAACTGGAGGGGCTGAAGGAGCTGTATATGTCGCAGCTGCGGTCGTTCCACGCCGCAGTAGTCGCTCACGAGGCGGTGTCGACGTCGACGTTGAAGACGGTGGAGGGTGCAGTGGCAGGCCACCCAGGCGCCGTGGAAGAGGTGAGCACAGCGGATTGTCGAAGTTGGGGGCAGTCGCGGAACGGGACAAGTCCGGGAATGGTTGATGCGGTTGTGGGTTGGGTAGGCGGGGTGGATGTGTGTGGGCAATGTAGCTTACGGCATTTGTGTTGTGGGCGGAATAGGTGTTGGCGAGCGCCGTAGCGGACGCTAAGAGCGTGCTCCAGGAGCTGGAGGCGAGTCTGTCGAGCCAAGGCGATGAAGTGGCGGCGTTCGCGGAACAACAGCGTGAGGTAAGCGGGGCGGCGTGGTGGGCGGTTGCGGGGTGTTTTGGTTGGCGAGGATATGAGTCTGGGGGCATTGCGCGTGACTGTGGATGGCTAAAATAGCGTGCGTTGTCGTGCAGGCGGCCCGGAGAAGTCTGGAAGCGGCTCGGAGCATGACGGAAGTAGTGATGAGGTCTCTGTCAGGCATGGAGAGCGATGCTGCTGATTTCCGGGAGCAGGTGCATGCGAGCAGCGAGAAGCACGACCAGGGACTGGTGGAGCTTGCGGAGGCTTACGAGGTGGGTCTTTTCTCTGACTCCCATGTCAGCGGGATTGTTTGCCCTGGTTGAGCAAATGCCTGGAAAGGGCTTCTTGGAAGAGGCAGTTTGACGGCGGAGATGGAGCATGTGATTGGTGGCGATTTCGGGGTTAGAATTAGTGGCATTTGTGATCAGGAGTGCTGCGGATCGTCGATGCGATAAATTCCGTGGAAGATCATGCACACGGTTTTGTGTGTTGTGTATATCTGCGCGTAGGTGGATGCCTGTGAGTTGGCTGAGAAGTGGTCTCGGGTTGTGCACAGGAACATGCGAGGAAAGAGCACGCTGAGCTGCTGGAGAGCATCACGGCAATGTTGGCAACGTCGCTGTCGAGTCGGACGAACCTTGTGAGTGCCTTGGGGAGGTTTTTGTGTTGAGTGTTTTGCTTCTGATTGCATGGCGAGGCGGGGGGTCTGGGAGTTGTTACGGGTGGGAACGAAGCTGGCGGGGCAACTGCTGGAGTCTTCCCGTGACCCTGGTGGCGGAAGTGGTGTGTGTCTAAACCGTTGAATTGTGCTGGATCCAGGTCCAAACGCGCGTGAAGAGGCTGAGGGACAACGCAGGGCAAGATTCTGGCGTGGTGCAGCAAGGACTGGGAAGGATCCAGCAGGAGGCCGTGAGTGCGAAGGGGTGCGTGCAGGGGTTCATCGCCAATGCGGACGCAAGCGCCGCGGACGATTGTGCCGTGTTGGCGGGCAAGGTTTCGCGGATGGAGGAGATCGTGGAGTCCTGGTACGCAGTAGAGCCGACGGCAGATGTGTTGCGTTGCACAGTTATGAACAGTGCTGGTATCTGAGAGATGGAGTAAGGTTTTCCTGAGTAGAGCTAACTGTGAGGACCGGTTGGCGTGTGTGTGTGGTTGCAGTGCTGAGCGCACATCGACTTCCGGCAGGAAGTGGGAGTCAGTTCACAAGGATATCCAAGGTCTGGAGATTTCCCACGCGAGTGCGGTCCGTTCAGTTGTTCGGTGAGTACTCGTCCGGGTTAAGGGGAACTTAGGTTGGGGAGTATGGAGGCGAGGTGTGGCAGGCGGCTTTGTGCGTGCGCATGGTGCTTAGCAAGTGGAACGTGTGTGGATTTGCAGGGAGGGCCTGGAAGCGAACGCGGATGTGCTGGTGAAGCTACAAGGGCTGGAGGACGACGCGCAGGTGAAGGTCGAAGCCGAGAGCTGCAGCACGGTGGCGTTCATAGATGGTGGGCGCTCGTTCTACCCTTATCGTGTGCGGATGTTGAATTTGGTGTCGCCTTGGAAGGGATCCGGCGTGGTAGCGTGTAGGGCTGTTGCTTGGACAAGGCACGGTGGTGGGGTGATTGAGAGCGCGTCCGGGGTGTCGGTGGTGTTTGGGACTGAATGGACCGAGACGAGGGACTCACGGCGTGAATGGTTGTGGACTCGCAGGAACGTGCTGTGAAGAGCGCGAAGCTGGATCGCGGATGCAGTCGACGATGGGATCACAGAGAGTTGCAGCGGCCGAGATGGGGAGCAGTCACGGGTCACATGTGGCGGCTGTCGAGGCTCACACGGAGCGATATCTGAAAGAGGATTACTCGGTACTCGTCCGCTGTGATGCCATGAGCTGTACTTGTATGCGATGAAAGCGGAAGAGGCGCTGTCGCGTGATCATTTTCTGCGGATGATGGGTTTCGGAATGCATGATGTCTTGCTTTGCACTTGGTACGTCCAGCTGTGTGGTGATCATTCGTTCTGACGGCTGGAGGGCTGAATGGGTGATGTTTGTGGTGCAGGTGGAGCAACCGACGTGCTCCACATCCCGGAGAAGAGCAATTCAGGTGCCGACCCAGGTTTCGATCAACGCGTTGTGCACGGCGCCGCTGGAGACGCTGCTGAACGAGTTCCGAGCGAAGAATGGCGGCGGTGGACCTGATAGGCCGAGCAAAATGTTCTCTACCATGGAGGCCTCCTTTCGAGAATCTCGAACACCACTGATAGCTATCAACTAAGCTCTGCCTGGGTAGAGGTGTTGGTATGTGCGAGAGTGGGTTGGACACCGGATATTCGAGCATAAGTCAGTGGTGTCATCCTAGCATGGCAACCCTATTCGAGCGCGGCCTTTCGGTGGCTATCCTGGTGATGGGCATGAAACAGCTCTGCCTCCGGAGGAAATGCAAAGAGCACCCGAAGAGGCGGCGAGTGACAACGGGTGGTTGCAACCTCTGCAACATAGGAACGAGGGGATTGGAGCATGTGGTTTTGTGGCTGGTACCCTGAAGGTATGTGGTGGACTTAGGAGTGCCGAACAGCATTGTAATTTTAAGAGACTGGCATCTTGGATGCGCAGCAGCAACGCGTGGGTGCTGGATCCGGGTGCCACTGCCATGAATATATGCGCGTGTTTATTAAAGAAGGCGTGAAGACGTGCCCCTCGGCTCGCATTGTTGTCTTGGTTCAAACTCGTGCGGATTTGTCCTTGATCCTTCTCTCTAGGTTGACGTTTATCTGCACTCTTGTTTGCGTCCGCTTTTGGATTGGGCGCTAATGAAATTCAGCGCTCGAGACGCAAGCAGTCCTTTGAATTGGCTAGCTTCTAGTCATCAATGATGACCTACATTAAGTACACAGTGCAGTAGTTTTATGGACTGTCTCCGGAGGCAAACCCCAGATTCCTTCCCCTTTGGATTACGCAGGTGAGAACCAAGTCTGCTGATTCCACATCAGGTGTCTGCCCCGTTCATTGATGGAGAATATCGTAGGGGTTTGCGTTTTTCTGTTTCTTCCATCGGTGGTAGTGAGGAAGCGCTCAACATAGTGACAGCGATGCTAAAGAGAAGTTGTACAATCAGCGGTAAAGCGATTTTCCGCTTGAAGCTCAAGCACTTCCAGCGCTGCCAGTGCAGGTGACGAGTACCAAAACTGAGCTTCAAGGTCCCATGAAAATAAGGCGACAGAAGCACCTCCAATTGCCCGTCCCAACTGATGCACATTCTACCGACGATCACCTAGGTCAATGATCTACAACCCCAGAAGAATGCGGCAATGGATGTCTGCAGTAACAAAACATGCTTGCGACTCCCATGCAAGGCCTGCCTTTTCCTCTTGTGTGGATTTCAGCTCCAGGTACTTGATCTCCTTGGGTTTGGTTATTGGTATAGGTGTTTGTGTGTGAGGCTGGGACAGGGAGGCTGTTCTTTTATATAGTAATGGTGGTATGGTTGTGGTCCTCCTCGTGATCCCGGACTGAGTATTAGATATTGCACTAAGTTACCATTGGACTGTACGAAGTCATGGACAACAGGGGTGTAGGAGATATCAGGTAGAGCTCACATCAGAAGCACATGCCGCACGGACTGCCAACTGACTATAATAATATTTCAGAGATGTTCAAACACGCTGCACCGATGTGGAAGCACAAATGATGTTGGTGTCAGCCTCTGGGTTGCAGCAGGACGATCCTTTCAAATTTTTATTTTTTATAGAATAAGGTTTGAAACACGAATCCAACCCGACTTTCTACCAATTCTGTTTAACCCTTAAACGACCATAGGGCATATACATGCTGATGTATAGTTGTCATTTGGCACAATAAGAAATTTTAATTTGGGATCTTAAGTAGCTCACTAGAACTGCATTGATCTATTCTTGAACTTTTATGTTGGTCTCAAATGTAGTAGAGGTGTGGATCTATTCCAAATGCAAGAAAAATACCCCATATTGTATTGGTCGCAAAGGGCCTTTTAGACGTTTAAGGGTTAACCCTTAAAGCACAAGGCTACTATAATACATAGTATGTACAATGTTGTATAGTTGGCATTTGTTACCAACAAAAAGTTTAATTTGAGATTTCGACTACCTCACTAGAGCAACATTGATCTACATTCAAACTTCTTTGTTGATCTCAAATGTAATAAAGGTGTGAATGCACTCCAAATATAAGAAAAATACACCATATTGTAGTGGTTGCAAAGGGTTGCTTTGTGTGCCCCCACACAAAATACAATGCCTCTCAGGATTTAGAGAAAAGGGTTTTGGCCACATGGTGTATTGATTTGTTGTAATTGGTACGAGGCTGCCAGGGAGTGGGTTCAACAGGGCACTTGAGTGGTTTCATAGGGTTTAATCGGATCCCGTGGACTGTGTTTTCCAGCTCACATGAACACCTAGAATGCAAATATGTTGCTTGGTCAAGCTCTTCTGTGAAAAAATTCTGGGCGCTCTGGGGTTAAACTGCGTAAAAGTTATTGTGAAGCCACATATCGGAACATATCTATGTAAGGTTTTATAGTTTTTGGCATACTCCTTTGTCTCATTATAAAGCTCCAAAAAACTTCTCCTTAAGGGATTAACTGTATTTTTAGTCATTATGCTAGTGACAAATGCATTCTAGAATTATATACCACCTACCAAATATTTGCAAAATCTCAAGTTTTTATGTTGCCTTTTAGACACCCAAATTCCATGCAAAAAGTACCATATGTGTGCATAGTTTGTGAAGGTTGCTGGCTCCTCATTATTTTTAGTATTTGTACTAACACATGCACTCTAGAACCAATATACCATCTACCAAATGTGTGCAAAATTTCTAGCTTTGATGTTGCCGTTTGGGCACCCAAATTCCATGCAAAAAGTACCATATTTGTACATGTTGCTAGCTCATTATTGATGATTTAACCCTTAAAGGACCGCTCTACGTATTACATAGTACATACGTTGCTGCATAACTAACATTTGCTACCAATAAAAAGTTTTCATTTGGGATCTTGACTAGCTCACTAAAATTGCATTGATCTATATTCTAACTTCTTTGTTGATCTCAAATGTAGCAAAGGTGTGGATGCATTCCAAATACAAGAAAACACCAAATACTATATTGGCCGCAAAGGGTTCCTTGGTCCTCTAAGGGCTAAAGATTAGTAGCAACAATGGTACCTCATATGGGCAAGGCCAAACTTGTTAGGAGAGGAATGCTCTTTAATTGCTTAGCTTGCCCCCATGAGATCATTGGACATGACAGATTCTTTCTCAACAATTGAAATTAACAAAAGGGAGCTTTTTAGTGGGACAAGAACTATGCCTAATTTGGAGCTTTATAGTGAGACAGAGGGAGTATAAATTTCAGTCATGAGAGTCTTGGTAGTGTGTTATGATGGTGTTTATGTGAAATCATGCACATTTGCTTAGGATATATTGAGCAACGGTTGTTTTCATATGCTGTTCGTTGTGATTGTATGTTCTCTTGGGTTGCTCTGAAGTTTTATTTGCAGAAATAGATGATGTGTGCTAACATTGTGGATTGGCCATTGATGAGCTTTTTGTTGGGATTTGGAACATCTAATGGACTTGCTAACAAACATGTTTTCCATCTAATTTCCACTTGTTGAGAAGAAGGCAAATTCTAATTTTGCACATGATTTTGCAATTATTGCAGAGCATGTGTTTGCAACCATTATTTACAACTTAGTCCATATTGCGAGCTTAATAATATAGCCGTATTGCAAGCTTAATAATATGGAACTTGATAGTATGGAAGTCAGAATTAAGCCATTGTATTTTGTTTAGATTGCTTGAATGTTGTCTCGATGTGTTTGTGATTTTTGGAGAAAATACCGATATTTGGAGGAAAAAATCCGTAGAAAATTTGGCTTCTTTTGGATGTTGACTCCCTTGTTGAGAGGTCAACGTTTATAACATTTAAATTAAAACACCTTTGAACCACCAAAAAAATCTTTTATAATGTAATTACAAGGTTTTGCAATTGGTTAAGACAACATTTCTTAATGCTTGAGAAAAACCATCTTAAATAGTGAAGACACGGGAAAGTAACCATTTTTTACATGTTTTATACACACCAATAGGATTTGTTATTCAAGTAGAAAATAATTGCAAATTGGGCTTATGAGTAGAGTGAGTTAGAAGTGTGTCATTCATTAGAAAAAACCAACTACGAACTATTTTTTGATCATTGCTTTGGCCTCATAAGGTTTATTGTAACTTGATTTATAAAAGAAATTATTTGTTGATTCTCTGTATACTTACAATATGCCCAATTTATACTAGTCTGTTGCATTCTTCACATAGCATCAAAATGAAAGCCTTTCATGTATGCAAATTAATTAGAAAATAGATGATTTTTATGTCTTTTGGTTAGAAATGGAAAATTTTAAATCTCACTTATTTATTAACCCTATATATCTTAAAGATGTCTACAATTTAATGTCTTTTAGGAAATCCAAGCATTTAACATCATATTTGTTAATTTGGGAAAAACAAGTGTCCCACTTTGTATTCCACCTGAAACCCAAAAAGTTACTTTAAACCATATTCAAAGGTATCAAATTCAATCTGAGCTAGTAAGATTTTTTCCCTTGCAAATTCCTCCTCTCAGGTGAGGACATGTGTAGGTTTTAGGAGGCCACCTAAAACTTTCATATCAAAATTTTGAAAGTCTCAAAATGTACAATTTTTCCCAAACTAACGAATATGAGGTTAGTTATGAAATTTAGCGGTATAACTTTGAATGCAAGGCACAAACTAGCCATATAAGTCATCTAAAGTAATTCATGTATTATAACAATACAAAAAAACTTAAAGCATTTCTGCAATCATAGCAATTTCAAAAGAACAAGTGAGTACGTTGTGCTGAAGATTTAATGATCCTTTCACATTTTTACGTTCAAAATAACTTAAGTAAAATGGAGTATAGACACCTTGAATAAAATGGAGTATAGACACCTTGAATAGTTACAAGAATGCATTGATTACGTGTTCTTATGCTCTTCTCAACTAATATTGCATGTGCTTTTATTTACAAGTAAATTGCTCCATAAACTAGTTCCTACAATCGTGGATTCATGGGAAGCTATGTTTCGGCTATACAATTAACATCATGTCTAAAGACTTTTTAAACCTCTTATACTTTGCTTCATCTTTGAGGATTTCTCAATATTTTCTTTAAAATTTAGCTCACTAGATATAGTTAAAATGCAATAGGATAGGTCATATCATAAAGATTTAGCCCTTCACAACTACCAAACTTGATATTTTTGCATTTAAGCTTATAAATACACTCTTGACCCATGTTCAAATAAACACACAAACAACCATATTTTTAAGAATTTGGAAATATTGGGCCCAAAACTAAATTTTTTTTAGTTTTGTAACTAAAACAGCCAAATTACTCATATATATTTTATGAATAACAAATATTGGTGCTAAACAATTTGAGTGCAAAATGCACTTAGCAAAGTGCAAAACTAGAGAATTACATGCAAAATTAGTATCCATTCTTGAGTGTTTAGACAATCCATACCATATGAGTTGTGGCTTCTTGAAACTACGTACTAAGCTTGTCTTCTAATCTTCCTTTGTAGTTTTTTGAAGCACAAAAATCTAAATTTTGTGTCTCTAAGAATGCTAAAGATTTTTAAAAAGAACTTGGCATTGTACAAGTGTTTATGGAAAGCAAGATGAAGAAAATTTGATTTTGACAATGCAAATCTTGAAGCATCCAAGTTGAACTTATTTTTGTAGTAAGTTGACGTGAAACATATGTTTCTTTGTGAAATACATTTATTTTGTAAAGTTGTATTATTGTAGTACTTGTAATCTAGATATTGTTTCTGGCTTCAAATCTTCCTTGCTAAAATATTTTATGTGTTAATGATTAATTATTCCTTAAAAATTTTTGCTTACATATGAGCACTCCTTGAACAAAGGCTATTAGACAAGAATTTTGGAGCATATAATATTTTGTAGAGTTATTTTCCTAACATGATGCTTAAATGTAACTTAGTGGAACTATTTATTTGTAGATCATGATTTTTGCAAATTCCATTTGGTTTTTTCTTTTTCTTATATTAGTACATTAATTCTACTCAACATTATATTTGCCTAGTTGTTGGAAAAATACATGTATAGAAATCCAAACACTGGTACAATAAATAAAAACTTCAAATAGCAATATTTATGCAACACATACAAGTAGTTGTTGACCATTTCATGTTGAAGAACAAGAAAATGATTGTCACATGCTTTAAGAAATTCAAAGCTAGTGTTTGTGAGAATAAACATCACTTATATTTTTTTGAATTCTATTTAGAGAACCATTCTCACATGCAAAATTATATAGATCAAAAGGCATTAGAAGGTCAACAATGAAGTGTATCTCAAAATAGTATAGAAATTTGTCTTTTGACATGTGCCTATTAGTCATATAATTATGTTTTAATATAACTTTCTACAACCTTGTAGTAAAAATCATCACTTTGTATAAGTGTTTTGGATCCTTTTTAGTGAGCAAATTTGCAAAGTAACTTTTTCAAACAAAATGCCATTGGCTTTTTTTGACAAATTTTACATTCACAAATTACATCTTAAAATTGGTCCTACAATTTATTTATTTTTTTGTAGTAAACACATAACACATGGTTGAAATTTTGTAAATTTTTTGCCCTAAAACTCTTTTCATTTTTAAGATATTTTATTTGGGTCAAAAAATGCTTATCTTAAAGTTTTGATTTTTTGAATAACTATAGAATTTTGTTCAAGATTGTGCAATATTCAAGCTTTTTTGCAATTGTATCTTTAAAATTGGAATCAAAATGATATTTTGCAATATCTTTATCAAATGCATTGCAAAAACGCTTAACCATTATGAAAACATCACATGTTTTAAGTTGATATTGTAATTAATTTTTGGGAACAAATCACGAGCATAATGATGAGTATTTTTATTTCAACACTTCAAACAACATCAAATATTTCATTTTTTTTCTCCTCTTTTTGTTCCTCAATGTTTTCTACATTAATTCCATCAATGTCATCATCATGTCCATATAATTATGGATATGATATCATAGTCACGTGCATTGGAAATTTTATCAAAGTCAAGTGCATTGGAAGTTTCATCAAAGTCAAAATGAGTTATTTGTTAAATTGGGAAAAGCAGTACATTTTGGGACTTCTAAAGGTTTTAGGTGACCACCTGAAACCAAGCTCACAATGCTTTTTTTGGTACATGTGCCCTCACCTAAGAGGAGGAATTTGCAAGGGAAAAAATCTTAGTGGCTCAGGAGATTGAATTTGATACCTTCAAATTTGGTTTAAGGTGACTTTAAGGTGGAGTACAAAATGGTACCTCCATTTTTCCCAATTTAATGAATAACAAGTTTCAAGTGCATTGGAAGTTTCATCAAAGTCAACTCAATATTGTAATATACTTATTTCCTTTAAAGAGTCTAATTGTCTTTTGGCTTCAATAATGAATTTTTAGTAGCTGCTTCATAATTATTCTTTGAATTTCTAGAAAGTCATATGTTTGTATTCCTCTCTCTAATCTCTCATACAATGACAAGCAAAAGGGTAACAATATTTTGAACTTTTGACTTTGAATCTTCATATCTTTTTATCTACTTTATCAAATCACATGAAACTATAACCATTGTGTAGAACGTCATATTCATTAATTTGGGAAAAATGGTACATTTTGGGACTTTCAAATTTTGATCTAAAAGTTTTAGGAGGCCTCCTAAAAACAAGCTCAACATTTTTTTTTTTGTACACATGTCTTCACCTGAGAGGAGGAATTTGCGAGGGAAAAAAATCTTAGTGGCTCAAACTGAATCTGATGCCTTTGAATTTGGTTTAAGGTAATTTTTTGGGTTTAAGGTGGAGTACAAAGTGGGACACCTATTTTTTCCAAATTAGCAAATATGGTATTGTAGGTAATTATCTTGCCTACTATTGATTAATGTAATCATATCAATAAATCATGTTTATTGATAAAGTAATGAAGATCCTTGCAGCATGATTACACTGTTGCATTTTTGCTTTTAGTATTTTTTTTTTTCATCTCTATACATACTCCCTTTGTCCCAATATAAAGCTCCAAATTAGGCATAGTTCTTGTCCCACTAAAAAGCTCCCTTTTGTTAATTTCAATTGTTGAGAAAGAATTTGTCATGTCCAATGATCTCATGGGGGCAAGTTAAGCAATTAAAGAGCATTCCTCTCCTAACAAGCTTGGCCTTGTCCATATGACTATATGAGATATCATTGTTGCTACTAATATTTAAATCAATAATAATGAGAAGCTAGCAACACGTATAAATATGGTATTTTTTGCATGAAATTTGGGTGCCCAAATAGCAATATAAAAACTTGAAATTTTGCAGATATTTGATAAGTGGTATATAAATTCTAGAATACATTTGTCACTAGCATAATGACTAAAAATACAATTAATCCCTCATGGAGAAGTTTTTTGGAGCTTTATAATGGGACAGAGGGAGTACTAGTTATCAAATTTCAACTTGTCACAAGATCATCAATTTTCCAGCGTAGAGCATTTACAAGTGATAGTTCCAAAAATTGAGAACAATGTGTATCCAACAAATTAGCGAATAATTGATTGTGATAGCGCAAGAAGAAAAATTGTGTCAATAATGATTAAACAATGACTTAAACAAAATACTATGGACAATTTTTTGATCATTATCAACTTGATTTGTTTTTGTATCATTGATTACTCCTACCAAGGTCTAAATACATATTACTTATACAACAGATAATAAATAACAACAAAAAAGTTGGATAAGATAGTGATGCAAAAATTAGAGGAAGCTGCCACTCCTAAAAAACGCTTTTAAAATGAAGGAATGAGGTTGGTTTTGCTTAACCCCTCATTGCCTAAGGGGACGGTTTTCTGTCCTCTAGCAATCCATCAATTAAGTTTAAATTGCTGTAATTTTTGCGCAAGCTTATCCAAATTCAATAAAATTTGTTGATAAAGTTGTCCATACTAGTTTAGTTTTTATGATATAATTTTCAAATCAATCTAAGACATATTCATTGTGTAGAAATCATTCAAAGTTCACAAGGTCAAATTGAGTCCACCACATTGCATTAAGATGGCTACAACTTTGGGTGCTTGTATCTTTTTCATCAAATGTCTATTTTCAACAAAATTTGTTGGGTTTTGTTCCCTTAAAATCTAGTAATTGTGGTAGAATTTTCATGTGAATCCAAGTTTTCTTGAATGTTTGCGAGCAACTCAAAGTTCAAAATCCACACATGTTTGCATTACAATGAACTTTGTGGCTTATAACTTTTTCATGAAAACTTTGTTTTCAACATTTGTTATTGGAAAAGTTGCACATACTAGTTTTTTTATTGTGGTTAAAATTTCATTTCAATCCAAGAAGTTATGTGTGAATGAGAAGCATTTTAGTAGAGGGAGGTTTAGTCATAGATGTGATTTTTTGCTACTTTTTTCACTATTTTATGACATTTTAAAACAAATTTGCAAACCAATTGAATCTATTGATTAATATTTTCTTTCACTAATGTATTTATGTATTGGTTTGAATCACTTTACATTTTGATTTTTTTTTCAATTGAATAGGTTTAGAAATCAAAATTCACCTCTAAATGTGTTTTTAGGAAAATTTTAGCATCTTTTTTCAACACTAACATTATAATCTTCCAATCTATGTGGTCAAATGACCCTAAATTTGATTCACATCATCTACAACATGCACACTACAAGATTGTATGGTTGAGATTTTCATACTCCACTCAAATGTAGACTTACAACACTTGAAAAGCAAGATTGCGTTTAGGCCTCTTTGGGCAATGATGAATTAAAAGGTGGTATGACCTTCCTCGCATCTAATAACTAAAGTTCTAGGTGATTTCTTTGTGAAGGAGGAGGATTTTTATTTATTTAATGATTTATTAGTTTATTTTAAATAAGGAAGAAAAGGTTCTCATCTCATGGGGATTTTTGAAGCTCTTATGTATTTTCTCAATCTTTTAAATTAATTGTCTTGCATGATTCTAATGGAGCCCCTTGTTTTGTCCTCAAATTTGTATTTTAAAGATTGAAAGTAAAAAGAATGAGGAGCATAAAAGATTTATATTTATTTAATTGAATTTGCAAATTTTAACCTACCTCAGAAAGTAAAAAGAGTTAACCCTGCTTTGCTCATTTGAAAAAAATTGCCAATTCGCTCAATGGTTATGGTTTATGCTATTAAAAAAATCGACAAATTTCATGTATTAAAAATTTGACAAATATTTGGAGGAAACAACAAAAATGAAGGATTATATAATGAAAAGCTTAACCTTGTTATAACTTCATATTGTGAGTACAATATAATCTCTTTCATTGTTTAAGTGCTGATGTGTAACCCTAGAATCACACGGATAATTTAGGGATAGCATAATAGCATCACATGGGTGTTACTTACAGTACGAGACAAATACCTTGTTTCAAAAAGCCATCTTTGCACCCTTTTTTTCAGAAGTATCAATATAGCTAAAAGCCTTTATTTTATGATACTTGAAAACCAACTAAATTTTATGTAGCCAAAATTTATGATTAGTACAAAATCAGAACCAAAATTGGTATCTTCAAGACTTTTTGAGAAATTTTTGATGTCCATGTATCGTTTTTGAAATCGTTTTAACAAAAGATAAAACATTTACTCATACTAAATGTGATCAAATTTATGTTTGATTTGAACTTTGACATTCTTGATTTGCCGTCTTAGGACCTTTTAAGATTTAAATGTACATTGCTTAAACTTCGTTTGAAATTTTGATGCTATTCCGTAGTTCATTCTGTTTTTCGCAAAGACTTCCAAAGAAACAATATTTTATAAATGCGCCTATACTATTACTGGATCCTAATGTAGAAAAAGGTGTTAAAGAACTTGATGACAAGGCGTTTTGGAAAATCGTAACTTATGTATCATAAAAAATGCAACAAATTTGGGAAGAATGGACAACAAAATGGCCTATTTGTAAAATCAAAAATTGGAGTAGAAGCAATTCTTTTGAAAAAATTCCGCAAGAACATAAAGATGAGGAACATACACAACAAATCCACAGTAAAACTTTGAATGTTAAGAACCTTGATAAAAAATGGCCTCTATCAACATACGGAAAATATTTATTGAATGCCAAATGCCAAACATCATCAAAAGAAGATGCACGTACAAGTTCTACTGGTACAAATGTGCATGATTCCAAAGCAAATCTCTTGAACACTAAACAACTTATAGGCTTTGCTTTTTTTGCACTAACTGGAGTAAGTTTTACATACAATCTCAATTGTATACCTTCAATAGCAAACACATACATATATACATATATACATATATACATATATATATATATATATATATATATATATATATATATATATATATATATATGTATATGTATATGTATATATATATATATGTATATATATATGTGTGTGGATTATGTAACATTAGTTATTTGAAATCCAATACAATTGAAATAATATTAGTAGCATTGTATTTGTGGAAATGTCATACATAAATGTGTTGATTATGTAAAGTTGGTCAAGTTCAACCATACAAACAATGGCTTTGATTATTCACGTCCAAAGTTTTTCAATATTTATGCTTTAGTAAGTACATGTTTTTAAATTAATTTTGCATTGTCACAAACTGGGATTTGACTTCCTTGAACTTAGAGTTATTCCATTTTTGTAAATAGGGTTCTTTTGGAGTGCAAGAATGCTTCAAGCTTGGAGGACCTATGCTAATTTTTGTCACATTTTTTTTCATCCTTTTCATGTGGATTATACCAATTACGGTCATGACATTGGAAATGACATGTATGATTCCGGAAACAGGCGGCCACGTATTGTGGGTTTACAGAGCTTTTGGACCATTTTGGTCTTATATGAATGGCTCTTTTGCATTTGCATGTAATGTGTTGGACAATGCAATGTATCCTTCTTTGTTTCTAGAATATGTGTCCCTTTTACTTCCCAAAAAATCCCATAATTCATTGAATCACGCGTGGAGCACTTTTATCAAAATATTGATATTGATCTTTGCAACATTTGTCAATATAATTGGAATTGACCTTGTTGGTAAGCCTATATGTTTTGCTTTTTGTTTATAACAAATTATACTTTAACAGTGTTAACATATATATAATATCCTTTACTATATAGTAATTATAACCTTATTGAAAATCACTATACTCAATAAATTGAGAAATGGCAAGTTTCAAATATGAAATTTAGCTCCACTTTATGTCTAAGTCCCACTATTACTAACGTCTATGTTCCTCAAATCATTAAAATGACAATTTAATCTACAAATTCATACATTTACAAAAAAATCATGCTCAATACTACCCCTAGAATTTATATAATGAGTTACACTCAGTTTGGATAACTGAAAATCCCAAAATATGGGGTTTGTCTCAATTTACTGGTGTTAAAAATTGTTGTGATTTAAAAAAGAAATCAATTTTTTATTATTTTCACAACTCAAACTATTTAATACTATGTTGGATTTATCAGTGTTCATAAATATCATGATGTAGAAAATTTATGAATCATATTTACTCAAATATGGGACATGCGTAATTTAATTGTGAATATGTTCAATTCTATTGCAGGAAATATTTCATTGGTTTTAGCGTTTACTATAATAGGATCATTATTTGTTATTTTTTGTGCGGGTATCAAATTCATGAACTCATCTTGGATGGCATTGCCAATTCCAAAAAATGTCAACCGAGGAAGGTTTTTAGCTACTATTTTATGGAATACATCAGGGTACCCTAATTTAAAACCTTACATAAAAAATATTTTCTCAAAACAAATAGGGATAATCTTATTGATATGTTCTTTTACATCTTTACTATGAAAATCTATGTTTTGTAATTTTTTTTTATTTACATAATCATCAATTTATGATAAATGTTTGGTTGGGATTTACCATCAAAACCATTGAAATTTATCACTAAATTTGAAACCATAAATTGGAGATTCTTTCTAGAATTGATTGCAAATTGAATGATATTGATTTTTGCAAGATTTTTGCAAGGCTTCTCTTTTATGTTAAAATGATGAATCTGCTTATAACAATCTTCCTAAATAAAACTATTACCAAATTCATTTCTTAAAGCATATTGTTTGGTTGTAGATTATAGTAGTATTTTCAATGTTTGTGATGGAAAATAGGTGTTTTTTTTTTGGATTATTCAATATTTGTGGGTAGGAAGTTTGAATATTTGAATCCACAAATATTGAGAAAGAAACACAATAATCACAATAATTGTAGGTGTAAGGTAGGAGGCCCAAATTTGGTTTTGTCATTTTGAACCGCTCACATAGAGAGACCAAAAACAATGCACAAAGATTTTTAAATGGGTCATATTTTCTATGTTCAGAAATTGTACTTGTGCATGCGCGGTTTTAAGAACTTAACCCCTAAATGCCCAAGGCACATGATTCTGGTGTCCAAAAAAATTCAAGAGACTTTGAAACCGTGTTGAAGGCATAGATTTTATTGTTTCAAGTTTATTTTTCTGGAAAAGTTGTGCTCTGAAATTAGCTTCACTATTCAAATTCAACTTCCTTCATATCTTATTCCATTTGTTTTTGGTGGAAGGTTAACTACAAGCATACATTTTTTGTCATGAATAGTGTTGTGAATAGTGTCATGAATAGTGTTAGAGAGCCTATGAGAAGTTGCCACATTGAAAAGATGGGCACTAAGTTGAGCAAAAGGTGAAGATTTCCCTTGGGCACTCCCTTGGGCAATAAGGGCTTTTTTTCTAAAATTTTGACATTTAACAAAATCTAAAAGTGCTTTTGGACTAAGTTCACTTGGAATGTCTTTGTATAGAAATTAGAATCCTTTCACCGTTGAATTTTCTTTCATTCATAATGATTTTTGGTCAATAATTGAAGCTAAAATGTTCTTTGTATTAGACGGTTGCATTTTGACAGTTGCGTTGCAAGCTCATTTTTGAAAGTGTGGTCATGGATTTGGAAGAGGGGCCATTGGTTTTGAAATAACTACAATAAACACTAAAACACCCCAAGTGGTTGTTTCCCAATTTTGTATCCAAAAGTTGCCAATTTGCATTAGAAGTTTTGGTAAGCTCCAAAAAAAGCAAAAAATTATGTACTCATCATCATTCAATTACAAATATCTTAAAGTCCGCGCAACCATTTTGGATTCTTTTTGTGTAGTGCCATCTAGAAACCTTGAAGTTCAAGATTCAATGGTTACAATTTTGTTTTGATGTTTAATAGTGATCTTACAAGGACAATTCAAAAGCTTCAAAACTATCTTTTGAAAACGAGGAAAACACCCTTGGGCATTTAGGGGTTAAGAGAGTGACATGAGCCACTATTGAGTGTGCTTGTTGGTCATAATTGTGTTCAAATTTGTTTTTTAGTAAAATATGGATATATGTCATACTAAAATAAATGAAAATGTGTTTTCAATCACAATTTGAGTATTTATATGAAATGGTTGCTTGCATGCTTTAAGAGCCTTATTGAAGCATTCTTGACTTTGAAGTGGTTGTTTTTAGGACTCACGTGTTGCATTTATAGGTGGCTTTTGAATTATGAATGCTACCACCTATGATTAAAAATAGCTACCTATGTACCTTTTACTTTGATAAATTGTAGTTAATTCATAACAACTCAAAAAAATTCAATTTAGATGACCACAAAAAAAATTCTTCTTTAACTTTTTACTAAAAATGTTTTTAGTAAACTGGCCTAATCTTTGCAGAGGCCACTTTTCCCTTAGTATAAAGACACAATCTATAAACGCAAGGAAAAAATAAAACAACAACAAACCTTTTGCATAAATGAAGTTCTTTAACATTCATTCCGTTATTATTAAAGTTTAAATCCTCTTTCAAAAGGGGTCAATCAAGATTATTGTTTAGATCAATTTTTTTTCTATTTCATGTAAATTAATATTTTCTTAAAATTTCATTTATTAGTTTCTTAATAGGGTTGTATTTATTTGTCAAAAAATTTGAATTTTTTTATTCTTGATTTGAACTTTGAGTCTAAGAGGATGTGTTTTGATATTTTAGAAAAGTTTTCGTTTAAGACAAAAATATATATATATTGTATTTGGCAGATTTGATATGGTAGGCACATGCGCCTCTGAGGTTTTAACTCCAAGTTATTCTTACACAAGAGCTTTGATTTATGGGTCTTTACTTGTACTTGCATCTAATATTTTACCGGTCTTTATAGCTTCAAGTATATTTCCAAGTCAAGAAGATTGGAATGTTAGAACTTATAGTGATGTTGCAAAAGTCATTGGTGGCGATTCTTTTAAGGTTCAATTTTATCTGACTACAAATAATGGTAAAAATGTTAAAATACCTGTATTCATCAAAATATGAAAAGTGTGAATTTTCTAATACATTCCGATTTCTTTATTTAACGTCCTTCTCAACACAATCAAATATCTTTTGGAAAAAGAGAGTACATAGTTATAAAATTTAAACTAAATGTAGTTTCACGTTATCCCTTCATATAAACACGTGTCCGCATAAAATAAAATCTAGGACACAAATATTTGAAAATCTAAGCTCTAGGCTGCATTAAGTCCCTTTTGTCATTAGGAGGATTTAATGGTAGTCAACAATGCAAAACCTCCCGGATTTAGCGGTTCAATGATTCTAAAAAGAGTATCACTTCGGTGTCCACAAATCAATTGCAAATGAAGTGGTAGTGTAACAAATCTTCAAAATTACTTGGATAGTTGAAGTGGCCTTTTAACCCCGAAACACTTTTGACTAAGTTTTTCACCAAAACCACTCCAAAATTGTCATTTCTAGTACAAGCACCAAATTTTAGAAAAAAATATTTTTGGACACGTGTAACCATAAATTCTTGTAGCAAACTTGTATCAAAAGATGTGAAAAAATATATAAATTTTTTTGTCACGTAGAGTGTTAGATATTTGAGTTTGATTTGACAAATAGTCATTTTTTGTCCTTGCAAAAACTCAAGCAGCTGCATTTCACAAGGTCACATTTGTGAAAAAAATTCCATAAGGGTTGCAACTCTTTGGATCCATGCTTCAAGGAAACTTACACACATGCTTGAAAATTTCCAAATCATTTGGAATTGTTCAACACATGGGAAAAAAATAGTAAGTATAAAGAAGTAGAGGGTGTTTCAAAATATTGAATTGCTAAGAATGTAATTATGGAAAGGAAAAATGCCAATCCCAATTGTTGTAATGTTGCAATAAACAGTCTATAGCCATTTGTTTTATTTTTTCCAAAAAATTGAAAATGGAGTAAAATAAAGGACTTAAAGGTTTATTTCAAGAGTAGAGAATTACAACTGCCTGCAAACAAAGTCTCCTCATAACTTTCATCTCATTGATCAAAATGGAATGATTCAAAGCTTCTCACATTTATATAAATTTAAAGAACCAATTTGGGTTTTATTTTTATTATAAGTGTAATTTTTTTTTTAAAAACCCAAGCTATCCAACAAATAATGAAAACTACAAATCACATAATAACTTTTGAACCATTTAGTCCAAAGCTATGAAACTTGTTGGACCTTAATGCTCTCATGGAGATCACTAGCCCATGTTTTAGAAACTATGTGAGTTAAAATATAGGGTCCATTCAGTTTTAAAATAAATAAACTTATACAACATGTAGAGCTACTATAGGGTTCATGAAGTACTATGCTTTTTGGTACATATAAATTAGAGTATGTAAAAACATTGGGTAGTAGATTTTTTTACTAAAAAAATAGCCTTGACAAGTAGGGATAGTGAAAATTTATATTATTGCTTGTTGCACTCCATGTTATATTATTTTAAACACATGGCATATAATTGAGAATAATTTAAACCTTGTTAATAAAATTTTCCATTTGGACAACAACACTTTAATTCATATGCTTGTTATTCATATGCTTGTTATTGGTTTCATGGTGTATATCATATGTGTATATGTAATAGAACAAAAGCTTTTTTTTAATGAATAGTGAGGAGAGGACAAAATTGGACAAATAAATTTGATATATAAAATAGCCACATTTAAAAACCAAATAAACTATTTTACAAAAAAACATAGGGTACCAAAAACACGCCTTGCATAGATATTTATATAATAATACAGTCATCTAAAATGCCATATTTTAGATAAATATGCTTCTATCAAATACCTCAGGTGTATACCATAAAATCACAAAGAGTGATCTCCTTGAGTTAAAACTACTCTTTGGACACATCATGTATGAAAATTTCAAAGAAAAAAAAATGAAAAATCCATTTGTAGGGAGATGCCCAAAATTGCTATGTTGACAAATACATATATATATATATATACATATATATATATATATATATATATATATATATATATTTGGGCCTTTAGGGGTTAATACAACTCTGCTCTAGCTTTACAACAAAAAGTCCATTGTTACTCCAAATGTACACACTACGACTTCCAATTTAAGTTGTTGCATCAAAGGTACATTAATTACCAATAATCTCAAGATTGAATTCAAGTCAAAATTTGTGTAGGATTTGCAACCAAAGTGAAAAGTAACTTTTTTCTTTTTGAACTTTGAAAAATTAATTTATAAATATGTTTGTTAGGCTAAGGGAAAATTTGAAAAATACCCATTTTTTGTTTCTGTATTATGAAAAGCACACGTATAATTTTCAAAATGCAAAAACACCCCCACAAGGATTTCTACACGGGTGCTTCTTACGGTAAGGTGGAAGCACCCATATTCAATAATGTAAGCAATTCTGCAACAAACTACAAAATGTTTGAGGAAACAAATGTTTTTTCTGTGTAAGAAGATAAGAAAAATAGGGATTACATATTTTTCATATTTTTACTTGCAAAACCAAAATTATTATAAATTTTGGGAGTCAAAAAGTGCTTTGAACCCATTGTCAACCTCTAAATTCATGCAATTATGATAATAGTCAAATTATTTTTTGTTCATTACTTCCTACTTCACTTTGGGACATGTGACATGACTTGGGTGGTCACAATCTTGGAAAGGACATAAGAACACATTCCAAAACACCTATCCTTGCTCAAATTGAAAATAGCACACCATATTGGTTGAATATAAGACATTGTTGGATGTGGGTACTTCTACCTTATGTGTATACTTTTTGCTAGATGCAGTACTGTACAATTGCACCATGGTATTGTGGAATTCCTCTACGATTATCTTTTACAATTTAAAAAATCATAGGGGTATTTTTCAGAATATAGCAAAATGTAGGGGTATTTTCAAAAAAAAAAAAAAAAGGCTAAATGTAAATTTTTTGCATTAGAGCCTTAAAATATAACCTGATAAATCAAATAATCGTTTTACCAAAAATCCATGTTGGAATTTTTAGAAATCCAATTTTAATCGTTGTCCATGAGATTCTCGAAATCAAGTGTGTATAATATAATACGACAAAGAATTTTTATGACCGTAAAGACTTGAATTGAAAATTATGTTGAGGTTTTTCATAGATTGTGCAGATTTGATGTTGTATGCTTGGATTAATGGGATTAGCGTGAAATTGTCATCCATTTTAAATTCAATATGTACTTATTGGTTGGATTTTTTCAAAGTTGCAACTTCTCTAAATTTCAATAGAATTTTGGGTGAAGTTTCTTTCCTTGCAAATTGGTTTTTTAAACTAGCTTTTATTTTTTGAGTTGAGTTGATTTATTACAATGATGTTGGATTGCCTCTTTAAACATACTTTTCCAAAAGCAAAAGCTATATTTTAAAATTGAACATGAAATATAACCATCAAATCTTCGTCTAATAAAACATGTTCTCTATTTATCTCTTTAACTATTCCTTTTTAAGGATTGGGTTCTTTGGATTTCTATACCATTAAGTTTTATACAATCAAGGTCTTTAATTCAAAAAAAAAATGTATTATAAAAATGAACGGAATTTGCAACCTACAAAATGAGAGCCTTTCATTATACATGAACATATATTATGTATGAATGTATGTTCACATAGGCACATATTTGCACAAATTAAAATAAGAGAAAGTATCAAATAGGCCTGACAATTGGCTGTATTTCAAAAACAGACTTGAGTATTTAAAAATACTAAAAAATAGGGCTCATCAATGTCTACAAAATATTTGAAATTTTTCAGTTGATTTCCTTCCATTCCCAAACCAGTTTATCAAGGAATTATTTGAGTTATTTTCTCTATTTCATACTATATTTAATTAAATATAACAAACTAGCTGTTGGTTCTTCTTGGACCTTGGGTCTCATCATATATCAAAAGTAGGCCTTGCAAGTTGCAATTAAGGTGGCCAGATTTTTGTGCATGTTTATTTATGGGAATTGATAAGAGCACACCCATAGCTATTGGAGGGGTAAAGTTCATAAATTTATCATCAAGTGGCTGAATTTGGAAAATTTGAATGCAAGTTTGGTGTTAGAGACCTCCATTTAGTCTAGAACTTCAAAGGAAGTTACAATTAACCAACTTCTAGTGGAAAAGCTTAACTAGGGTGCAATTTTGTACTTTTACCATTGTTTGGAAAAAATGTTAAACTTTTCCATTGGAAGTTGTTTAATTGTAATTTCCTTTGAACGTATAGACTAAATGGAGGTCTCTAACTCCAAACTTGAATTCAAATTTTCCAAATTCAACTTTTTGATGATAAATATATGAATTTTACCCCTCCAATAGCTATGGGTGTGCTCTTATCAATTCCCATAAATAAACATGCACAAAAGTCTAGCCACCTTAATTGCAACTTGCAAGGCCTACTTTTGATATATGATGAGACCCAAGGTCCAAGAAGAACCGGCGACTAGTTTGTTATATTTAATTAAATATAGTATGAAATAGAGAAAATAACTAAAAAAGTTCCTTGATAAACTGGTTTAGGAATTGAAGGAAATCAAATGAAAAAAACTCAAATATTTCTTGGACCCCAATGAGGCCTATTTTAAATATGTTTTTATTTGTCAAGCCTTGTTTTCAAAGTACGAGCAATTGTCAAGCCTTTTTTTATGTTTTCCCTAAAAAGAAAATGAATAGTGTAATTAAATTTCCATGTTCGGTATAAATTTCCAATACTAAGTCAATTTTTTGGATTCAATGACAAATATTCAAGATTAAAGAATAAAAACTTATTGTCTTATCTAAAGAAGAAAAATACTTTTCATTTTGTTTAGGTTTGGATGGAGGTTGTTGCATTGTTTAGTATATTGGGATTTTTGTTAATTCGCCTTTGTACAAATTCTCGTATTTTATTTGGAATGGCTCAAGTTGATCAGGTACTTAGTAAATTCAATTATGATACTAAACATAAAATCCGAGTCATCTTCCAATGATCTTAAGTTTGTATAAAAGTTACATTTTGAATATTTTTCCATTGAAACAGTAAATTTATAATATAAAGCATTGAGTGTTTGTCTATTACCAAAAATTCAAAAAGGGGGAAGAGGGAGAGGAAAAGGATGGAAAAGGGAGGACAAAAATTGCGGCACAAAGAATCAATAAGGACACTAGTATCTTAATAATGCATAATACTAAACTTATATTATATAGATTTAAATATTTTTGTGATTAAATATAGATGCCTGCAGCTTTAACAACTCTTTGTGCAACGTTTCACACACCAATTGTTGCAATCGTAGTTACATCTTTATGCGCTATTGTATTGAACTTTTTTGACTTCTATTTCCTTGTAGAGGTATTTTTATACGACTATTTTCAAATAATTTCATATTTAAGATGCATCTCTCAAAAAAAAAATGTAAAGAAAAGCACTCGGAAAAGCATGCACAAATTTTGAAAAAAAAAATCATTACATAATATTAAGGAATTTGGTTTCATTGATTTTTTAATATTGTGAATGTTTTGTAGGCAGATATGCTTTTCTATGCGCTTTCAATATTGTTGGAATTTGGTGCACTGATACAATTACGTTACACCGAGCCGGATGTTTTACGCCCATTTCAAATTCCATTTGAAAGCAATTTACTTGCACGTATGTGTATTTTATATCTTTATTTATCTTAATGTTATGTTTTTCCTTTTTATTTTTTATAATTACTGCATACGTCATTTTCATATTTTTCTTATAGTTTTTTAATTTTGCTTTTTCTTATTTGATTTAATCACATGCCACATTTGACCAAGTGTGGACTATCCAAAGAGTTCATAAGTAGTAAGGTAGGTGATCCATTCTTGATCATGTTCCCAATGCCAATCCCTATGTACTCAAGGTGGTCGTTTCAGATTCATAATTGAAACAACCACCTTAGATACATAGGGGTTGACATTGGGAACACGGTCATGGATGGTTCACCTATCTTAAACTTAAAACTTCTTTTGGTTGCAAGGCATGGAGAGGTACTTGCAAAACACTAAGAGATATGCTCAAGTCAAAAGACATGGAAAACCTTGGGAAAAACATATGTAAAATATAGGAAAATCTTCAATGTTTTGGAACATAGAAAGTTTAAAATTACATGACTAATCCATAACTAGTTGCATATGTCACCTCTATTATAAATTGTACGTTACTTGTCAATCACACAAAATTTGAAATCTTTATTGATACCAAAAATTCAAAATTCTTTATTGTAAAGCATCAGGTGTTAAGCATTAGATGTTTGTTTGCCACCTCAAAATTTGAAATTCAAAAAGCAAGGGAGGAAAAGGAAAAGGTAAGGAAAAGGAGGGTGAAAAGGAGGGTGAAAAGTCACCTAAAAATTTAACAAAAAGTAAGAGAGAAACATTGCAAAGCGTGTGCAAGGCAAATTTGTTTACATAAAGTAATGTGGTTTAATATATTCCACAAACTCATTCTAGAATGAAGAATTTATTTATTAGGATAGATAGTAGGTGATGTTTTTTTTTGTTTATCAAATTTTTCATGGGAAAATTTGATGGATAATTTTAAAGTTTGCATTACTTTTACACATGCCCTTGGTTTTTCAAAAGCTGCACAAATACCCTTGGACCATAATTGTTAGGCTTTTGTTTTGTTGTGCACGCCATTTTTTTCTACTTTTGTGTGCATGTTGCTTCTTTCCTATTCTATTGCACTCCTTGCTTCAACATTGATCATGACACATCCCACACAAGCACAACAAACCATTGTGCTTACTCTTGTGGAAGCTGCTCTACAAATTGACCATTTCTTTTTTTTAATGCAAGAGCTCTGTGAACTTGTTATGAGGGTGGTAGTTGCAACAAGGAGCTCAACAATTAATATAGGAAAAAAGCAACGTGCACACAAAGGGAGAAGGACATGCACAAAAACCAAAAAAAACACCTAAAATTTATGACCCAAGGATATTTGTGCAATTTTTGAAAAACTAGGAGCATTTGTACAAATATTGTACCTTCAAGGACATCCATCAAATTTTCCCTTTTTTCATTACCACAAACAATTGAATTACCAATGCTTCATAATACAATATTAAAAACCAAATGGATTAAATGACTAACTATTGTTATTTAATAGGAATCCTTCAGTACTTACATGCTTTCCAATGGCAATGTGCATTATTATATTGGTTTCTGCCTCAGAACAAAGTCAAGGAATTGCGCTCATCGGTGAGTTTTTAACAAAATAAAATTTACATTAAAAAATCAGTAGTACATCTTCTTTATTTATTTATTTTGAGATTTTTTTAATTAATTATATCATTTTTTAATATTAGGGGCAGCAATTGTTGTATTTAGTTATATTGGCAAAGAATGTTTTGCCCAATATGGTATGAAAGAAGTTGCAGAAAAGCGTTTAGTGCGAGTCCAAGAAAACTTGGAAAGAATGCAAAAAAGAATTGATGATATTATTGAGAGCGAAATAAAAGTATTAGACTCAAAGAAAGTTAAAGTATCTTTGAAAAATTGGACAAGTAGAGCCAAATTTAGAGTAGCTACCAAAAATAAAGCTTGAATACATACATTTTATTAATGTAGAAGTTAACCTGAGCTTATCAAATATTTTACTGGTTATCTCCAAAATCTCACTATTTTTAATACAGCAAAAAAGAAAACATATTATCTGCTTTTAGAAGTTAGAATAGATTTTAGTGTGTTGGTTATGAAACAAGGAGTAGTGGTCTAAGCTTCACAAAAACATACCATGATACTCAATCTTTGAGAATGGATGGGTGATCAAAATTTTCAAGATAATAATGATATGTGATTAATTGTCAGATAGGAAAACAAGATTAGGTATGTTTCTTAGTGTGAAATGGATTCAATAGAAAGTGTGAAATGGATTTGTAAAAATTGTGAAATGTTGAGGTTATCATTTCAATCCCAAAGGTTGTCAAAATCTACTTGGTTTCTGTGAAACATCTCAATATGTGATATTATTTTTATCGTGGGAAAAAATCATCATGAAAAAGGGTCATGTCATAATAGTTATACATGTTGAAAATTTTTTTAATGTATTTTCCTTTTAAAATGAGATTATGATGAACCTTTTGAGATCTTCAGGGTGTTCAAATACCTTTTAAGACCACGGTTATGTTTATTTTGTTATTAATGTGATTTTAAATATACTCCTACCTTTCTCTCTACCCATATTACATGTCCAATTTACACTATTTTGGTGCTTACTTTCCAAGACCCTTATTACTTGAGATAGAATTTTCAAATGTATATAAACGTTGTCATACCTCTTAAGGGGGTATGTAAGGAGGTATGTTGTCCAAGAATCTTCTGAATGAATTTTTAGTGGTTTGAATGTTTTGACACTAGGATCATAAGCACCTCAACAGGAAAGCCAACTTTCAAAACCGCTTGGCTTAAAATGTAAATTTTTTACAACACTAATTTGTGCAAAGGTAACCAAGAAACATGAAGGCTACTAGCCACTAAATGACATTCACATCCACATAATCTAATACATGACAAAATGGTAATTTCCATATTGTTTTATTTGCAACTAGTTTATGTACGTGTTGTACCAATAGAGGCAACAAAAATATCCTTGCAATAAACAAATTGTTGAAATAGCAACCTTATCCCCATGCCCCCTTATCCCTATGCTTTCTATCCTTATGCCCCCTATCCCTATGCCCCCTATCTTTATGCCCCCTATCTTTATGCCCCCTATCTTTGTGCCCCCTCATCCTTGTGCCCCCCATCCTTGTGCCCCCCATCCTTGTGCCCCCCATCCTTGTGCCCCCCATCCTTGTGCCCCCCATCCTTGTGCCCCCCTATCCTTGTGCCCCCTATCCTCATGCCTCCCTATCCCCGTGCCTCCTATCCTTGTGCCCCCTTATCCTCATGCCCTATTTTGGCCGAGAGAAAATTGTGGTGCAACTACCAATGACAAGGTAACTTCCAATGAGTTGTTCTTGTTTGGTAAAACGGATAAAAAAGAATGTTGTGATGTAACTTGGTGTGATTCGTCATACCTTATTGTTACTCTACTCTATTTTACTATTCATCAAAAATGGGATTCTTTTATATATATGGATGACTTAAGGTAGGACCACCATACACCATTATCCCCCTCTGATGGCAAAGTAGATTGTTTTGAAACCAACAATAGCTAGCTTTGAAAAAGATTTTGAAAAGATGTTTTTTTCTTGCATTTGATTGGTTCACACCTATTTTGGAACAAGGTTCTAGAGGTAGCCATTTAAGGTGCATCTATGAAACAAGAATAGGTCCAAATGAAGAATCTACATTTATATTACATAAAATATTCACTGTTGAGTTAAAAAAAAAAAAATGCATTCATTCTTATCCTAGTTTCTGCATAGATGGAGTTTCATTTCTCAAGAAATTCCCCATATCTTACAAGCTAAGTGACTTATTTAATTGTTTATGATATTTATACCTTAGTGTAATAAGTGTGAGTATTCAAATAAAAATCATGGATCCTCAAGGTTGTAATCCATTAGAGCAAATGATGAAATTGAGTAAACAACTGCTTTATATTAATTATGAATACATGACCCACTATAATTGTAAAACATTGCACAAAGTTATAGAGTATCTTTTTATCACCAAGTTGACAAATGATGAAGCACACGCTTGTTGAGAAGTGCAATACATGTCAACTTGCACAAGATATTTCACAATGTGAACTCACATCTTTTTACCACATGAAAACTTTAGAATAAAAAAGAGAAATTGTAACTACAATGAATACCACATGAAATAAAAGGGTGGTCATTATAATTATCAACCACTAGTACAGGTACCCGTTGGTCCGACAAGGTGAAAAATAATTTCAGGCCCAACTATGCAAAATATTTCCCCCTCAAGAAGTTAATTCTTACTTTTTATCTGTGCACTCCAATTTCAAACTTTACTTGTGCAACAAAACATTTTTCTTTGTTTACAAAACGTGTTACAAAACATTCCCTTGCAAGAAAGCATTTTTTTCTTTACCCATAGAGTTTTTTACCCACATAATAAATGGAATGTCGCTATATTCACACGTGGTGAATATTATTTATTTTTTACCTACACACTTTTTTTTATCAGCGTAGTAATTAGTCACGCAATTCTTTTTATATATTTTTGTTTCTTACTCACACAAATTTCTTAAATTTTTTATAATTTACACTTGCATTTTTTACACATACAATTTTTTGCCCATACATTTTTTCCTTTTACAAATTTTTACCTACGCAAGTTTTTGCTCAAGCAAGTTTTACCCACATATGTTTATTTATCAACGTGGTGAAAGGAGTGCCTTGCAATAAATTGTATTTTGTAACATGTATAGAAAGATTTTATCCATGCATGTTTCTTTACCCAGGCGGTAACAGAATTATGATAAAAAGATCGCCACGAGTAAATTTTGTCCATACATTTTTTTCTCCCGCTGGTTTTTTACCTAAGCAAGTTTTTGCTCAAGCAAGTTTTTGCTCAAGCAAGTTTTTACCCGCATATGTTTTCACATGGTAAAATTATTGCCACGTAGTAAACCATATTTTGTTATATGTATAGAAAATTTTCACACACACATGTTTATTTACCTAGGCGGTAAAAGGATCGGGTAAAAGGATCGCCACAGCCTGCAATCGTATTCTGTTATTATGTAGATTCCATTCACAACAACCTCCCTTCTGTACTTTTTTTGTGCACATTCCTCCAAGTGCACATTCCTCCAAGTGCACATTCCTCCAACACTTACCTATGCAAAATGGACACAATTTTTCATAAACACCATCAAAACACCCTTCCAAGGCACATGTGATTGACTTTGAAATCCTCGCAATCCAAAAACATAAATTGGGAGATTAAGAAATTCTCAAAGTAACCGAACACCTTAGAATTTGACAAATTGAAAATGGAAGTTATATAATGAGTCCTCAAAGTTATAGTACACATGGCAAGTATGCTTAAAAACTAACTTTCAAAGTTATCCAATTTCACTTGGACCTGCTTTTTAACTAGAAACACTTTCCGTAATAAACCTTTTCTTCACACAAGTACAAAATTCACATGAAGCTGATATCGGAAGATATTGAACATACTCTCTCTAAAATCATATTCTAAAACTTCATAAATTCTAGAATTTAGAAGAATTAAAAATATAATTAATCGATATGACCTCATTAACATTTAACTGTTTTTCAAATTTCACTTCAAAAATCTTCTGAAAATGACCACAAACCAAATTTAGCTATTTCACATACAAATAGATTTGGTTCAAGAACTTTAAAGAAGATTTGAGATAACATTACAAAATCATCCCTGTTAACCATGACTTGATTTTGTCCACGGGTGAAACAACATTAGGGGGTTCAACCATAAAATATGGTCTATGAGTTTCTCACCTCATAGGATCCCTGCTTAGAAGTGAATTATTTTTTATCACTCACATGAGTTTGCAATTAAGTTTTTGTGTACAAGGCAGAGGTTTGAGCGTCTCAGGTACCGGAAAGGATGAGCCGTGCAAAAGTGAGTTTCTGAAGTTCACTCCAACGTGAATCACATTAGGTGTGAATTTTAGAGGTGATTTACCTAACTATTCACTAGTGAATTCACTGAGGTGCATCACGACGTGTGTCACCTAAAAAAGTTGATGTTTGAAGCCCTCTATTAGGGGGTTTCAGATATCTTAATTAAAACGGTGAACAAACGACCGTGAACAAGTTTTTGTTCATGGTGAACGTGAAGTCACAAAGGTGAACAAGCCATGAGGACCTCCAAGAGGTTCTCATGGCTCGTTCATGCATGAACGACGTGAAACCTCTCCCTCCTTGCCTCTCCCGGCTAGCTCCGCTTGTGTTCCTGTCGCTCTGGCGCCCGCGCCCACACCTATTTGTGTTGTTGCCCACCTTTGGGCTCTTGCTCAGGGCCTCCAGCTCTCTCTCTGCGTTGCTAGACAGTTTGGTTGCAGAAATCTAAGTTAAGATCATTTAAGGAATAGCGATGAGTAAGAAGTGACGATGGTGGAGCTGAAGAGATCTTGATTAGAAGCGGACCATTGTGGACATGAAGGGTTCTAGATTAGAAGCAATGATGGTGGAGTTCAAGGGATCCGTACGGAATTAGTGATTGTGGGCACAATTGCAAGGGTGGTGAGTAGTTCAGTACTATTCAAATATTTGAATTGGTGATCGCTAGGTCATGAACGGTGGCTTGACTGTAAACGACATATCTGAAGCCCCCTATTAATTGCTCAGTTTCGGGTCACGGGGTGGACCACAACCAAACGACCGTTGCTACATGAAAGAGCAATTTTCCTGTCCCAGCTCCAAATATTTCCACCCACACCAATCAACAAATTCAAGGTATCGAGTAAATGGAGCAGAAACTCCTCAAAGGGGGCAAGGTGTATTTCAACCTCTGTTCTTTTATCTTACATTCGCACTCGCACCGCTGAGAACGCTTCTGGTTTCAACTACAATCCCTTTTCCGTTGGTTGCACATCTTGACTTCGGGCACAGCTGTCACTATATTGGGTGCGTCCTGGATACGTGCAATGGAAGAAACAACCAAACGCAATCCCATATGCATATTCCACATCAACAGATGGCAGCCAACACCTGATGTGGAATCCGTACACTTAATTCTCAACAGCATACCGAGGCATTACTTCGTCAAGCTAGTTATATCCCATTGCTTTGAAGGTGTGATTCTATGATGTACTGTAGCTTGAGAGCAAGCCGATGAGCTCCACAGAACAATCCTGGAACAGATCTCAACGTGAGACAACATTAATGATTTAATGCTATCCTCTTTCGAAAAATGCTAGTGCTTCAGCCTACCAACATCATTGCAGGCCAATCAAAAGTGTACGCACACGAAAGTAGGGCCATACGTCAACTAACAGAGAAGAACCCTGAGAATACCGCACACGAGTTTGAACCAAGACACCAATGCGAGCCGAGGGGCACGTTGAAATGCCTCCGGCAATATACACGCGCATATATTCATGGCACCGGCACCCGGATCAAACACCCCAGCGTCGCTGCTGCGCATCCAAGATGCCAGTCTCTTAAAATTACAATGCTGTTCGGCACTCCTCCTAGGTCACCACATACCTTCCGGGTACCAGCCACAAAACTACATGCTCCAGTCCCCTCCTTACCATGTTGCAGAGGTTGCAACCATCCGTCATCACTCGTGAACTCTTCGGGCGCTCTTTGCGTTTTCCTTCAGAGGCAGGGCTATAACATGCCCATCATCAGGAGGGCCACCGAAAGGCCTCGCTCGCACGCGATTGCCACGCGAGGACGACTCCATTGACTTAGGCAGCAACATCCGGTGTCCAACCCACTCCCACACACAGCAACGCCTCTACCCAATCAGCCTAGTTGATAGCTATCAGTGGTGTTCGAGACTCTCGAAAGGAGGCCTCCATGGTAGAGAACACTTTGCTCGGCCTATCAGGTCCACCGCCGCTATTCTTCGCTCGGAACTCGTTCAGCAGCGTCTCCAGCGGCGCCGTGCACAACGCGTTGATCGAAAACTGGGTTGGCACCTGAATTGCTCTCCTCCGAGGTGTGGAGCACGTCGGTTGCTCCTCCTGCACCACAAATATCACCCATTCAGCCGTCCAACCGTCAGAACGGATGATCACCACTGTGTTGCGCGTACCAAGTCCAAAGCACAACAATCCGCATTTTCAACCCCATAGACTGCCAAACACGACTACGCGATAGCGCTTCTTCCGCTTTCATCGAATACAAAAATAAGCCATGGCATCAGAAAAGACGCGTACCGCGTACTCCTCTTTCAGATATCGCTCCGTGTGAGCCTCGACAGCCGCCACATGTGACCCGTGACTGCTCCCCAGCTCCGTAGCTGCAACTCCCTGCGATCCCATCGTCGACTGCATCCGCGATCCAGCTTCGCGCTCTTCACAGCACGTCCCTGCGAGTCCACAACCATTCACGGCGTGCGTGCCTCGTCTCAGCCAACTCAATCCCAAACACCACCGACACCCCGAAACCGCTCTCAATCACCCCAGCACCGTGCCTTTGTGCAAGCAACAGCCCTACACGAGACGTAGTCTACCACGCTGGACACTTTCCAAACCGACACCAACTTCACGACAACCACACGATAAGGTAGAATGAGCGCGCACCATCTATGAACGCCACCGTGCTGCAGCTCTCGGCGTCGACCTTCACCTGCGCGTCATGCTCCAGCCCTTCTAGCTTCACCAGCACATCCGCGTTCGCTTCCAGGCCCTCCCTGCAACTCCACACACGTTCCACTTGCTAAGCACCATGCGCACGCACAAAGCCGCCTGCCACAACTCGCCTCCATACTCCCCACCCATGACTTCCCCTAAATCCGAATGAGTACTCACCCTATAACTGAACGGACCGCACTCGCGTGGGACACCTCCAGTCCTTGGATATCCTTGTGAACTGACTCCCACTTCCTGCCGGAAGTCGATGTGCGCTCAGCACTGCAACCACACACATACCCCAACCGGTCCTCATAATTAGCTCTACACAGAAAAACCTTGCTTCATCTCCCACATACCAGCACTGTTCATAACTGTGCAACACAACACATCTGCCGTCGGCTCTACTGCGTACCAGGACTCCAAGTTCTCTTCCATCCGCGAAACCTTGCCCGCCAACACGGCACAGTCGTCCGCGGCGCTTGCGTCTGCATTGGCGATGAACCCCTGCACGCACCCCTTCGCACTCACGGCCTCCTGCTGGATCCTTCCCAGCCCTTGCTGCACCACGCCAGAATCTTGCCCTGCGTTCTCCCTCAGCCTCTTCACGCGCGTTTGGACCTGGATCCAGCACAATTCAACGGTTTAGACACACACCACTTCCGCCACCAGGGTCACGGGAAGACTCCAGCAGTTGCCCCGCCAGCTTCGTTCCCACCCATGCCAACTCCCAGACCACCCGCCTCGACATGCAATCAAAAGCGAACACTCCACACAAAATCCTCCCCAAGGCACTCACAAGGTTCGTCCGACTCGACAGCGACGTTGCCAACATTGCCGTGATGCTCTCCAGCAGCTCAGCGTGGTCTTTCCTCGCGTGTTCCTAGGCACAACCCGAGACCACTTCTCAGCCAACTCACACGCATCCACCTGCGAGCAGATAGATATACAGAACGCACAAAAATCGTGTGCATGATCTGCCACGGAATCCTTCGCATCGATGATCCCCAAGAATTCTTTCGAGAAGCCCTATCCTGGCAGTTGCTCAACTCAAGCGGGCCCTCCTGCGGACATATTAGTCAGAGAAAACACCCACCTTGTAAGCCTCCGCAAGCTCCACCAGTCCCTGGTCGTGCTTCTCGCTGCTCGCATGCACCTGCTCCCGGAAATCAGCAGCATCGCTCTCCATGCCTGACAGAGACCTCATCACTACTTCCGTCATGCTCCGAGCCGCTTCCAGACTTCTCCGGGCCGCCTGCACGACAACGCACGCAATTTCAGCCATCCGCAGTCACGCGGAACCCCCCCGCACTCGCATCCCCGCCAACCAAAGCAGCCCGCTTACCTCACGCTGTTGTGCCGCGAACGCCGCCACTTCATCGCCTTGGCTCGACAGACCCGCCTCCAGTTCCTGGAGCACGCTCTGAGCGTCCGCCACGGCGTTCGCCAACACCTATTCCGCCCAAAACACAAAGGGCGTAAGCTACATTGCCCACACACATCCACCCCGCCTACCCAACCCACAACCGCATCAACCATTCCCGGACTCGTCACGTTCCGCGACTGCCCCCGATTTCGACACTCCACTGTGCTCACCTCTTCCACGGCGCCTGGGTGGCCTGCCACTGCACCCTCCACCATCTTCAACGTCGACGTCGACACCGCCTCGTGAGCGACCGCTGCGGCGTGGACCGACCGCAGCTGCGACATATACAGCTCCTTCAGCCCCTCCAGTTTCTTCTTCACCTCCGCCACACCCTGCACACCGTACACATCATATCCACCATCTCAGTACCCACCAACCCGACCCTATCCGCCACGCTCGACAAGCTCATGCACTCGACCAAGTACCTGGTCATTCGACATCAGCAACGCTTGCAGCTGCTCCTCCAGCGTCCGCAGCTGCTGCTGCTGGACACCCACCCCTCCTACTACCAGGCCGCGGAGTTCCTCCAAGTGCCCCGCCAGTCCGCTCTGAAAAGCCTCCACCACTTTCTGGTTCTTCGCCTCTAGCTCCTCCTTCCGTTCTGCGCAGGGTGGGAACCGCAATCACGACACCGCATACCCACCAAGGTCGCTTCCATCACACAACCCATGCCCACAAATACAAGCACCACTCATTCCCCACCCCGAGTCACAAGCACCAGGATCGCCGTGCTTCCCACACTCTCAAAGAGGCCAGACCGAGGACCGTACCGATCTTGGCGAATAGCCCTGCCACATCCTCGACGGTTGCCTCCAGCTCTGTTCTCAGCTCCGCCGCCCGCCCAACCAGGGACTTCTCTGTACACACCGCAAATAACACGCGAAGCATCAGCCTCGCTTCCAAGTCGCCCGACCATTCCAATTCGCACCCTATGCACTGCAACCCTCCGCCAGCGGCAAGATGCTAACCTGCTTCCCTCTGATTCGCGATCACGAAGTCCCGCTCTCTGATACCCACGTTGGCCTGATTCAGGTTCTCCGTCGTCTCCTGCAGCTTCTCTTCTGTCTCCTCCAGTGTTTTCTGCACTCCCAACGCATGCCAAACCATCAACGGAAGCCTCCTCCTCCACTCTTGACTCCCAGGCTGACACCCAAAGCACAGGCCAATCCACAACCCCGGATGATCACAACACACACTCTCACCTGTGTCTCCTTCAACTTCTCCAGAAGCTCCGCATACTGCTCCCGCTGAACCTCATTCATCGTCTGCAGGTCCACAATTTGCTGCCCACAAAAGAACAACAACATGCCCGTCAGATCTCCACCGGTCCACGTCCCAGCCTGACAGCAACAAAAAACAGCAGCTTCGCCGAGGTTTGGAGGCGAACTGCAATACCTTGTCCCTGCTCTCCACATCCGATTCCAACCGCTCTAGCTTCTCCACCATAGCCTGCCACCAGTCCAAACAGCCCACAAACCCCAGCTCAGAACCGTGGCACACCATGCCCACACCGATCGTCCAGAACGAGCAGGTACAAACGGCCATGTCCTTGGCCATCCACTGACGAGAGCGCACAGAGCCTGACTGACCTTCTTCTCGGCTTCTTCCTCGAAGTAACGGTCGCGTGGAATGTATATGCCGTTCCTCTCGCGAGCGGAATACACCTCTGCTCCACACACACATCCATCCCCTCAGCTGGTCAGACTCTCCTAGTGACATAGATCTCCACTCTTTCGAATGCAACGCCATCTCCACGGGGTCTACACCGTTACCACTACGGAAGCTCCCTCTGTTAATCATGCCCAAATATCACGCAGCCACCAACATTGCCCCCCGCTCAATTGATATCCGCATGGAGGTCATCAGCCACCAACCCAGCTCGCTCTACTACGGCCACACCAACACAGGACAAGAAGGGCACCTGATTTCAGTCTCTCGATCTCGGTGTACAGATCCTTGATGAACGCCGATTTCATCGTCTTCTGGTTCACCTGCACCGACACCCTCACCCAGTCAGACCCGTTTCCTGCATTCCAGCGCACACACACCGCGCTGCAAACTTCACACCTGCGCGTCGCCACCGCCACAAACGCACCTCCGGCTTGTTCTTGATGCTCTTCGCCCGATACGCGTAGTCCAGCGTGCTCAGTGTCTCGTCCAGGCACAGCACCGACGGCGATACCGTCGCGATGATGCACGTCTTCGTTTTCCCTCCCAGAGAGTCTCTCAGCAATCTCGTCAGCTTGCTATCCCTGCAGAAGACACAGGAAACTCTCAGTATCACCACACATACTCCACACCCACCTTCCAAACACCACACCAACCAGTTTCCGTCCCTACGCCTATTGACCCCGCAGCATCCCACCACACCGTCCCTCACCTGTAAGGTATGTGACCCAAGTGCTCCACCAGAGCCGTGATCACGCGTCCCAGAGTCAGCAGACTCTTGTTGATCTCTCCAGCTTCCCGCGCCCGGTTCTGCAAACAACATTACGCAACCGTCAACCATCCGCCCCAGCACCGGCCCCCTTCACCACAACTACACGGCGTGCCCAGACACCCAAACACACCCCTCTCACAAACTTACGTCTTTCGCACCGGATCGAGAGATGTTCTCGGATCCCGCCAAGTCCACCAGGTTCAGCTTCCCGCACTTCATCAGCTCCTCGCCCTCGGGAGTCGTCTCCTTCATGTGGATGGCGATCGAGAATACGGAGTGCGACCGGCTGCACTTTGCACATACCACAACTATCACCGCACTCGTCCGCATTGGCCCCAGCAAGGCTCGAAGGTCCTTCCATCTCAACTCCCTCGCACCCGCACAACGCTCCTATTCACTGCACGGAATTTTGCTCAAGCCACAAATTGCGCCTAGGCGTACCTGGACTGCTTGTTCAGAAGCGTCTCCGCCGTCTGCCGCTTCGCCGAGCCCCTCTCCAGCAGAGCGTAGATCTCGTTGGCGCTCGTCACGATCTCCTCCTCCAGACCCCTCACCAGAACCCCGCCTTTGCCATCCTCCATCAGCGCCAGCGGCTTCTTCACCTTCTCGTCGATTACCACCTTCGAGTACTCCTCTGGTGCCAGCAAGTCCGTCAGCTCTTCGTTGTACAGCTCCAGGTGCGTCACCTTCACGCTGTACTCCTGATCGTCCCTGTCCAGAGTCTCGAAGATCTGTTGCACGGCGCGAGGAATCACACCGGCATCGGCTGCCAGCTCTCCAGTCTGCGCCATCGCACACACCGGATTCAAACTATCTGCCAACTTTCCAATCCTGCAAGTTCTGCCACCCAACTCTCGTCTACCAACACTCCTCCACGAGACCTACTCTCCAGGCAAAACAGAGGTGCTGCTGGACTCGGCAATCCAACCACCCTGATAGGGTAGGCTAGTCACGTACCTTCGACTTTCGTCCCGCACCCTCCATCGTGTACGTTTTCCCGGTCCCGGTCTGGCCATACGCGAAAATGGTGCAGTTGTATCCCTCCAGAACCTCGTTCACGATCGGAACGAGGGCCTGATCGTACAGGTCTTCTTGCCTCGACTGCGGCCCGAACACCTGAAGCGGACAAGAGAACGATACGAACCATCAGACTCGCAAGACAGATGGCGCAGGCACGTGCTTTCGAAACTAGTGCCCCGACACTCCAAGCTCGGAGGGTTCCAGACGCCGCGGGGCATCGTGATGCAAGACCTACTACGGAGTCGCGATTAGCGACGGTCAGCAACCACGACTAATCCGTCCTACACGCAGACTCCACGAATATGCGCCCCTCTGAACCAACGGATCGCCAAGGCGTCATTCGGTGCCAGAATTCAGCGACGTTACTGGAAATGCAATTGCAATGGAGACAGGGGATTGACAAGGCGCAGAATGGAACGGGAGCAGAATTGCGAACAAACCGCTGAGGCTCTGTTGTAGTATGGATTCAGGTAAGAAAAACAGCCCCTACGGTAGTACAACCACAACCATTGTCTCCCAAGCTTGCTTGCAAGAAATACTTAAATTTGATCATCTTGCCGAAGACGTTGTCAAGAAGCAAGTTGACAATTGTGAATCGGCCTCACCGAGAATGAACACAGGACCGATTTTATTTGAAATGTAAGGGAATCTCTAGTATTTCAACATGCACAAGACACTGAAGTACAGCCATCGTGCCAGGAAAGATGAAATTTACCTTATCAAAAGTGAACGTTCTGTCGATTTGATTGCGAGCCAAGTTCTGGAGTACAGTGACCTCACGTCGAGCCTCATTGCAGGAGATGACTTGAGGAGCTTTCGCACGCTTCTCGTCATCGTTGAATGGCCTGCAGAATACGAAGTATAGCGCAAGAATTTGAGGGCGATAAATTGTTACATCTTTAGTCATTCAGAAACAATAATCAAGCTGGTACGTACTGGCTGATAAGATATGCTTACCTGCAACGGACCAAGACTTGAACGGACACTCCTTTCTCTTTCTCCGCTCTAGTAGCCATGGCATCAACCGGAAATCTTGCCACGACGCGCTCGGCCTTTGCCGACAACGAGAGAGGTTCGCGCGCCAGTGTCTCTAGCGTTACAAACTGTGGTATATTGTACTAGAACCAAATCGCCATTGTCTTTTTCCCTGCTACGATCAGGAAGGATCACCTCCTTATGAATAATTTCGACCAAATATTGACAGTCTCAGAAAGCTCGCGTATTCTAAGTCTGTAAGAATCTACCAGATGCAGCTGGCCGAAGGTTCCACTGTGAATAGATATACAGAAGTCAAGAAAACATGCTTCAGTGCCGCTTCAAATTTCCTGCAACAGCTTCTTCTCCTTAAAAATAATCACAAGAATCTTGTCTAACAACACGCAGGTCTTCGTTCATGGGATAAAGAAACCTAATGGCACTCAAAATCAAAGAGCCCGATCGCAGCCAATACACAAACCAAGAGGCTTCCAAATCATAATCACAGTGACAAGCACCGCATCAGTGCACTCCCACTTCCAACCAAGCCGAGTCTCCGACAAGTTACGCAAATCTCTCAAATCCAAAAGCGATTCTTAACACTGCACAATACGATGATTCCACTACTGTAAAGAAGATGGACAAATGCAGCAAGAAATACGAATACCGGGAAGGTGACAAATACAATGTTGAGGGGGTTGAGAATGGCCCAAGAAGAAGAGGGAGTTTGCGGGAAGAAAGAAACAGGGGCTCCAGCAGTCATAGCTTCAAACTCCTCGATTCCCGCTTCGCCGCTCTGCTTCGCTACATCTAACCGCTGCGTACATCTTCGATGTAGCTTCAATCAGTTCATGAAGATCGCTGTTCCCTGTTTCGTAGATTTCTGACTGGAAAAGAGAGGTGATGATTTGAAAGTTTGAAATGCAAGCAGAGGTCATGACCGTTGAAATGATGTTTGCGAGTGAGTAGACCTGGAGTGCGGTACAGGAACCTAACTGACAGCGGCCTACTCAATCAATGCTACTGCCTGCCGTGAAACAGGACCATATCCAGGTTTCGAGCCGTTGCGCTTGCGCAGGATTGGAGAAGAAAGAAAGTCCTCCTCGCTCTGTCCCATGCAGTGTCGAGTGTGCACAACTACGGGGGATCTCGTTCTGGAAGACATTCGTTAATGGATTTGCGGAGGCCTGAGAAGCAGCGCTAATAATTTCATTTTTTGTTTTTAGCTTTAAGGTATAGGATCCTATTAGGAACAAAAAATAATAATAAAGAGTTTGCACTTTTGAATGCATTATTTGGATACTATGAGAAGAAGTTGTGAATTTTTAAAGAGCAAACTGCCATTGCACCCATAACCACTATTACGATTTCATGTTCACATGTTGTACATCCTTGTCATTACATCTATTCACTTCCACAGATTTTTCAAAATTTTTAGAGGTGATAGTTATGGGGATAGTGACACTTGTGGTTGTACATACCTTACCTACCACAAACGTGGGTTGTAGGTTAAATTTTTTGCAACCCACCTTGAATTTTAGTAGTGGGCAAGTTGCAATACTTTCTCATATAGTTTAGTATTTTGGCTACAAATTTTTTCTTGCCTAAGAATTTTTACCTACATGCATGGCAGTTTATTAGGTTATAAATGGCTTAGTTCATATATTCTTGAGCTCTCTGAATTGGTGATGTCTTTCAATAGTTGTTTTATTTTGTTAATTATAATGCTAAACTTGGACATTTGCAAAACGTACATTAAATTTTTTGTCAAGAAGCTACTAAAAGACTATTTAGTACATTTGTACAAGCGCCAACCCTACTATGACACAATAACTACAAGCAGTCGTTTGAGGGAAGGTAGGTGAATAAAAAGTACATTTACACTTTGCATTATAGCTAGGTGGGGGGAAATCAAATATGATTGATGGCTACTCAAGTTGTCTTAATTTGAGGTCTCATCAGCAATAAGGCAATACGTCAAATAGCACCTCACCTAAGAGATAGTTTTGCATCTTGAAACTTGGGTTACTTTTTTGATTTTTTTTACAATATAGTTTTAGCACAACCAAATTTGAGATAGAAATTTTTGCTAAATTTAGCTAGATTTATTACCCATGTTGACAAGTCGTGGGGTTGTCTTTTTGACGGGTGAGACATAAGAGTATCTCCATTGCAGCACACCAAGTTTTCAAGCCCTGACCCTTTCTAGATGAGAACCAACTAATTCTAGAGGTGTTGGCCTCTACATTTACCTTCTCCCTTTAAATAAGTCATGTTTGAAGGGGATCTCTAAACCCTCTACAAGCTATATTTCATGGGGATTGTAGCTTACTTTATTATTTTTGAAAGTTTTTTGACTTGTGATTGATTGACACTATACTTAGCGAGTTGCATTATTGGGGATACAAGTGGCCATTCTCTTGAAAACGTATATAGAGGAATTGAAGGAACCTAGACATTTAGAAGGTTGCAAGAAATGCTGTAAAAAGCAGTAGCATGTCTCCCATGCCATGTTCTATAATTAGGGTTTGATAGCATACTATAGCATGCCAACCAGTAAGTGACACGTGGTGTGGTATACGTACTTGTTAGGGCGAAATTCCATGGTGCTTTGGAATTGGTCACTGAAAACGTAACTTAAGGTATAAATACCATAAATGGTTAAAATAAGCCACTTAGCCTGATAAGATCTGGGAAATTTCTTGAGAAATTAAGTTTAATCTGTGCAGAAACAAGGAAGAATGTAATAAAAAAAAAGTACTCAAGAATGATATTTTATGCAATATAAATGTGGATTCTTCATTGGGATCTTATTTTTGTTTCATAGGTGCACCTTAAATGGCTACTCCTAGAACCTTATTCAAAAAAAGTGTGAATCAATCAAATGCAAGAAAATAGCATCTTTTGAAAGTCTTTTTTAAAACCAGTTTTTATTGGTTTCAAAACAGTCTACTCTCCCAACGGAAGGGGGGGGAACAGTTTATGGTATTCCTACCTTAGAGCAACTTCACCCCAACTATCAAGCTGGCTTTGCAGCCCTCATGCCCCATTCTTGTTGATACGTTAACCAGCATTTCTGTCCACCATGAATAGTGTTTTACATGAGTCATCAAAAATCTCATTCTCATTGGCAAGATGCGTTAGAGGAAAGCATATGAATAACAAAATATAGTTAAAAATTAAAAGCGCAAGAAAGTTTTAATACTCCCCATTTGGAAGGTCTCGTATCATTATTATCACTTTTGAGGTCATAAATGGAACCTTCTCATTGGTTGCTTGTAGTGGAAGAATGTGTCATTTGAGAGAATGTGATTTACTGACGCATTCCAAATACGTTTAAGAGAATCATTTCAAACCCATGTTGGTGTACTCGCAGCAAGGAAGAAGTCAAAAATATCCCCACCCAAACAAGTCCAAATGTCCACTAGGAATGGGCCTTCAAAAGTAGACCAAGGGCTAGGCTAGTTAGGGCAACCTAACCTAGGCAACGTTCTTGCATTAGACAAAAAATGAGCTCAAAAGAAGGCCTCCCAATCTTGACACACTACCATATTTATTGAAGTAGGAGAAGCATATGTAAGGTACTTACACAAGGATCTTTACCTTGTGTGAAGTACTCGAATGTACCATGCTACATGACAAAAGGATTTGATGATGCAAAGCAATATTATAACATGACAATCACTAATGCAAGGACCTCCTGTGGGACACAAGAATAAACTTCAATTAGAAGTTCCAATCAAACAAGGACACTTATCAAACAAAGAGAGTCTAATATTGTAAAAGGAATTATCCTCATGAAGTACTACATCATGAGTTGCAAGTTGATATAGGGCATTAGTCTCTTTTTATTTGAAAAAGGACATTATGTTTAAATGCTTTTGACCCCTCTAGCTACCTCCTTTGAGGGCCTTCTCTTGAGCTCATTTTTCCTCTAAAGCCTATTATCATTTTACCTTAGATAAAAATTTAATTAGAGGAGCTACAGTACACCAAATGCCATGATTAAGCTAGGTATTGTCTAAAAGATGATCAAGTCAAGGATTTATATCAATTTTCAAGATTGTAAGTGAGTGAAGTGTGTTCTCGAGTGTGTTAGTTATTAGGTTTCAATAAGGTAGGGTCAATTTTGAGCTCAAATTTGAAATTGTCTTGTTATCACTTCCTTAAAGATTTCCGCTATAATACATGATTACATTTAGTCATTTTTGTCTTTTGCTTTTTTTTTTTTCAAATTGTTAAATCTTAGTTATCTACATTTCATTGGATATTTAGTAGAGGGAATATCACACATTGGTATAGATGTACAACATTTTGCACCCACATTGGTATAGATATATTCAAAATTTTGCCAAAATATGCCTTGAAGCGTGCTAGCTGAGATGATAAACTTTCATTTTTTTTGGTTTTTTACAATGGAAGTTGCCACAAAAGTGTTAGGATATACATTATAAGTCTAATTGAGGTTTATGTAGCTAATAACCTCTATCTTGACCAACTTTTGGTCAAAGGAAAAAGAATTGCATTGTCAACCAAATGCCCATGACACTAGAGTGTGGTTTAGGGTTTAGTAAACAACTCTACAACCTTTCTTGCAATACAAGTGAATCCAAATTTGAAGCAAATCCCTAGAAGATCTGTACATTTGAAAACAGCCCATTACATTATGTTTCCCTTGTGACATTTTCCCTTCCCTTTCCCTACCTTTTCATCTCCCTCCCTTTTTGAAATTCAAAATTTAGTGACAAACATACCCCCAATGTTTGGCACCCAATATTTTATATTGTAAAATTTCAAACTCGTAAAAGAGAATTTAGAAAAAAAATCCATCACTTTTCACCCTCCCATTAGTGCCTTTTCCTCTCCCTCCCCCCCCCTCTCTTAAACTTGTGATGTTGATAGAATATTAGATATATGGACAACTCACTGTTTAGAATATAGATAGATTAATGCAAGATTTAGAATAGTGCAGAAGACCTTTACACTAATTTGAGTGAAATTTATTTAGTTAGTGTGAACTTCGAAGGTGTAGCATGCATCTTACCCAAATTTTTTAAGTAGGTTTTTGGCCACAACCTTTCATAACCCTTCAAGGAGCAAACTTGTAAAGAGGGGCTTATCCAATGCGGCATTTTTCACACACTCTCTAGGTGAGCTAAAAGCTAATAAAATCTATTTAAAATTTTGGCTACTTGAGTTGCATTATATGAGGTAACATTTCAATATTGTATTCTATACTATATTGAATTGAGCTAAATTAGTGAAAATTACTTCATTAGTGTACCTAACAAATTCACTTGTTTCTTGTATTAGTGCAAGTTAGCATTTTTAATGCAAGGCACAATAATTAAAATAACTTGCATAAAACTCTTCTTCTTTAAAACAACATGTCTTTTTATTAGATAGTATATCTAGTAGTAGTGATGAGTATGGATGAGTACATTTGGAGTTTGTTTACCATAAGAACATTAAAAATGCCTTAAAAATGCTTACAGTATTTCACCAAAAAAGATAATTCAAAGGTCCAATCTTTTTTTTTAATTAAAAAATTTAAAGCTTCAGAACCCTTAATGTTAGAATCAAAACAAATAAATATCATCTCACATTGCATTATGTTGATGACTTGTTGGTACTGACCATTACTCCAAAATACACATATTTTAAACAAATGATGTTTTTTTGTGAAATTTCAAAGTCACAATACTTCTACATCAAACTGACAAAAAATATTAAGATATTTTCAAAATCTGACCACAACGATAAATTGTAATTATTGCAACCACAACTTTCTTAGAAAGCAAACTTACAAATAGATGAAGAAATCATAAATTGTTGAACATTTGATATTTTTCTAAAATCCCTTTAGGTTCAATCATAAAGCAGAGCGTGCTTACTTTGTTTGGCCATGGTGGAAAAGCTTTAATTTTCACCTGCTAAAAATGTAAGAGCATATATGTCTGTCATTAAGAGATTGAATTTGAGAATTTTGAATTCATATTTAGATTCATAAACCTTGATTTGATCTAGAAACATAGAGGAAGGACAAAATTGACCAACTCCAACATAAGGGAAAGGTTATTTTTTCTATCCTTATTTGTAAAAAATGTTGAGATTTTCCAACTTGCCCCACAAACGCGTATGTGCAATGCATTGGACCTCATGCTCCATTTCCACTGGCCCATGAATTGACGTATTTGTTCATCATTGCCACTATTCAAAACATGTTTTTTGAGATTTTATACACAGTAGCAAGAAGCGCCTAAGGGACAAATATGAATTAAAAACAAAAATATAATCTAAAAGAAAGTAAAGGTTTCAAAACCCAGCCCCCACGGAAAGCTCCATATGATTATTCCTATTGCTAAGGGTCACGTAAAATCACCTCATTTGTTACTTGAAATGGGGGAATGCGCCATGTGCGAAAACACAATACACTAAAGGACGTTTGTTCTGGGAACGTAGTTCAAAAAAGAAGGCTAACTCTTTATCACGGAGACACGTCAAACTTGCTAGTGCAAATGGGCATTCATACAACAAGGAGAACAACAACCAAGACAACAGCTTGGTTCACTGCACATACATTGATGTGGGGTCAAGGTGGATTTTATTTTATTTTTTTGCTAAACATAAAAGGCACAAGTTTAGATATTTATCATCAAGAGATTAAATTAAAGAACTTTAAATTCACATTTGAATTTAGAGGCCCATATTTAGTCTATAACCACGGAGGAGGATACCATTGAGGGCCACTTCATACTATGGCCAACTAAGTGAAGAGGCAGTGGGATTGAACGACCAAACTTTGTTATGAGGCCAAAGAAATGGGTTGAAAATAACCAATAAATATTGTTTTTGACACCTTTGGCCACCCTTAGTGTGAAGCCTCCAAATGTCAAGCCCAAAATCCAAAGTCATAATATTTATTAGACCTTCCAAATCTAACAACCAAGATATTGTTGGCTTTTAATTATTTTATGAAAAAATATGACTACCTCTCAATCATAGTTTGGGTCTCCATTTTTGCTTGGCCCAAACTTTACTTGAGAGGCCATCATTTTGGATGAAAAATTGGTGTCAAGGGGGTGAGGGATTTTGGATTTTGGCATTTAGTGTGAAGGGACAAGAGGCCGAAGTCTTGGTTTCTTGCAATTTGATTGGTGGAAATTGATTGCCTCTTGACGTCCTTGGCCATTGTGTGAAGCAACCTTGAACAACAACACAATTAGAAGACAATAACTTATACAATGGTATTTGGATAAGGTCAACACTTTGGGCTAGAAAAAAATGTTAACCATATCCAAACATCAATCATAAACTAAAACTCTATTTGCATTACTTCCCCTAGTTCTAGTGGTTGCAATTTTGGAGGTGCTTTCCCACCCTTGTTTCTAGTACACTAACCAAACACCTTTCTAATTCATAAGTCATAATGGGCATTGACAAAAAACAAGCGTTGATCATACGTAAGCACTCGACTTTAACCCCTAAATGCCCAAGGCACCAGATCTTGGTGTTCAAAAAACTTCAAGAAACTTTGCAACCTTGTTGAAAGCACAAATTTGATTTTTTCAAGTGTTTTTTTTGGAAAAGTTGCAAGCTAAAGTTAGCTTCACCGCTCCAATTTATTTTCCTCCATATCTTATTCCAATTGATTTTGGTGGAAAGTTAACTGCAAGCATACATTTTGTGTCATGAATAGTGTTGTGAATAGTGTCACAGAGCCTATGACAAGTTGCCAATTTAAAAAGATGGGCATCAAGTTGAGAAAAAGGTGAAAATTTCCCTTGGACACTCCCTTGGAAAATAAGGCCCTTTAACTGAAATTTTGACATCAAACAAAATCTAAAAGTGCTTTTGGACTAATTTCAATTGGAATATCTTTATTATAGAAATTAGGATTCTTTCAACATTGAATTTTCATTCTTTCATAATGAATTTTGGTCAATTGCTGAAGCTAAAAAAATTCTTTGTATTAGATGTTTGCACTTTGACTGTTGCATTGCAACCTCATTTGTGAAAGTGTGGCCATGGATTTTGAAGGGGGGCCTTTAGTGTTGAAATAACAACAATAAACACTAAAGCATGGTTTTTTTTTCATTTTTTAAGAAGTGCCAATGTGGCAATTTAAAATGTTATAGTGGTGCTCCAAATTTCAACATTCATCCACATATTGGATAGAAAATATCAAATTAGTACATAATACCTGTCTATAATTTGGTTTTCATCCACAATTTGGCAATTTTATCCAATTTTTTTTTTTTAATTTGAAGCTTTTTTGGCAATTTCATCCAAGTAATCATGTTTTTCTTCCTATAGGCTTGGTGCTAGTCAAAAAAAATTGGTGCTTTTCTGCTCCAAATTGTCAAAAAAAAACACTGCACTAAAGGATCCTAAGAGGTTGTTTTCCAATTTTGTATCCAAAAGTTGCCAATTTACATTAGAAGTTTTGGCAGCTCCAAAAAAACAAAAAATTCTATACTCATCATCATTCAATCAAGAATATCTTAAAAATTGCATGGCCATTTTGGGTTTTTTTGGGTAGCACAATCTAGAAGTTTCGAAGTTCAAGATTGTACAGTTACAATTTTGTTTTGATGTTTAATAATGATCTTACAAGGATAATTCAAAAACTTAAAAACTGCCTTCCAAAAGCAAGAAAACACCCTTGGACATTTAGGGGTTAACCAAGCTCATAATTGTACATGTTTTGGACAAAAAGAAAGTGGGGTTACGATCTTATCCAATCGTTTCTATTACAAAACAAATGACGTTAACCAAGCACCACTATATTACTTTCACACTTGTTTATAAAGAAAGTTGAGAATTCCCACCTTGGCCCCCCACATGGACGTACGTGGTCCCACGTGGACGGCTCCGTTTATTGCACATACGTCGATATGAGGCCAAAGCGGAAAAGCTCAGGTGTTTTCCCCAACATGGATAATTATAGTAATAATTTACCTCATATTTTCTGTTGTTCAATTGTGTCATACTTGAAGGCCCTTAACTAAAGCAGGATCTCTGAATCCAAATATAAATTCCAAAATCTCAAATTCAATATCCCATGGTAAATATCTGAAACTCTCACATTTTCTGGCGGGTGAAAACAAACAGTGCTTTTCCACCCCGGCCCCCACATCGACGTATGTGCAGTAATATGAGCCCACGTGGACATACGTGCAGTAAACCGAGCCCCAAGCCAACTGGATTCAAATTTGACGTGACATGGCGACGGGCTTTCTCGGTGTCTTTCAGCCCCTTTTCGTGTTGTCCAAGCCTCGTCCCCATGCGCCATGTAGCCCTAAACCCTAATTCATTACCACGTAGAGCTCCTTTGAGCCTCATGCTTCCTGCACGGAGGCCCGTCTCTCGACCTCCTGCACTGCACTCCCTCTCCAGCAGCAGCAGTGTCGTCGACGTCGCCGACGACTGCCTTGCTCGCTCTCTCCAACGCCACAGAATCCTTAAGAATCTCGTGGTAAGATTTCAGAGCTACTGGTATTTCCTTCAGCCTTTGGATTGCGCATCATCAGTACAATGATATAGAACATTGAGCGGTGCTTGAAAGATGTTTCTGTCGATGGAATGCGCCGCTTCATTGTACCATTGCTGGTGATTGTGTATCGAGACGTGTTATTGCTGGTGATTGTGTATCGAGACGTTAAGGCCTTTATGAATAGTTTTTGAGTAATGATTTTAGGATTTCTCGGATGCTTTGTATGACAACGGAATCTCATTTATGTGTATATGTATATAATTTTTCCCTTCCAATAATCTGTGACTCTTGTCACTTTTCTTTGGATTTGTTACTCTGGACGCGAGGCTCTGGTGTGTTTGTTTTGCATTTTCTGTTTGTGTTTTGGTATTTGAGGTGTTCTATGGTGTGCGCCTGTGCCTACAGGATTTGGTGATACAGTAGGACTTGGGTTGTTAATTGTAATGGAGGATTTTGTGACACTTTTGTTGTGGATTTTTAGTGGACGAGAAGAATCAAAACCTATAATTGCAGATAAGTAACGGCAGAGTTTGGCGATGGCCGCAGTGTGGCATTGAGCTAGTTTAGGGTGTGTATTCATTTGTGATCAGTAACTTTTTATTAGTACCAGACCAGGCATTGATATTGAATCTCTCCCCAATTTCTGGTCACACAGGTTTACTTGCCAACGAGCTGTTCCGCGTGGTTTTAATATATATACCATTGAGCTCTCCTCTCGGCAGTGTTGAGGTTACCTTTTTGGAAAGGAAAGGTTGAAGAAACATTCAACCTTTGAAGTGAAGACCAATGAAAGATCGGCAATAAATCGGTGTACTTGAGAAGCTCGTGAATGACGCAATGGTGCCGCCTTGCGATCAGTTCCGAATTAGAGGGCTTGCAATCGCCTTAGATTCTTCTCATGTGTCCGAGGCTCAAGATGGCTTTTATCCATCAGGCTTGTTTGCCGGGATGAGATCGGTGCTTTGGTCGGAGGAAGGGCGCAGTGCAATGGCTGATGCCCCGCAAAGACAAGTGGATGTGAAAGAAAAGGCTATTTCGGCTGCAGGAGCTGCAATCATTTCGGCAGTCATTGTCAATCCTCTTGACGTTGCCAAGGTAGGTGGAGAACCAGCTGTGAAATCTTATCACCCTAAACCCTAATCCGAGGTGTTTCAGCAAGTCAATGTTTTCTGAAAGAACCAGGGCACTTTTTCAATTTTTATCCTCGTTTTCCTTTCATTCCTATAGTGCTGTTGTTTGGAATCGTGTCCAGGGACGTCTTGGCACTCCAGCCCGGTTAGATTCTCAGGGGCCATTTTGGTAGATTTGCAGCATTTTACTTCAGGTGCCCTGGACTATATTCGCTCTTTCCCGTGTTCGTGTGTTGGATGCGGCACTAGAGCTCAGCGAGTCGTTCGTGTTTATCTGTCAAATCATTAAAGTTTTGTATCCCTGCAGACTAGACTTCAGGCGCAAGGAGCTGGAGTATCATATCAGCAGGCATGCGAGATGGAAGGTTCAAAGTCGTTCAAGGTAGTCGAGATGACTGATTGGTAATAGCGCTGTTGTTTTGTTGAGCGTTGAGATGTATGCGCCTGTTGTTAACATTCTTAGTTCAGTAAGTTATCTGTTGTTCAATAAGGCTTATATCGGTTTCAGGCCTTTATGGTACTTTGTTGGCCGCAATACTTGTTTTCATTACATTGGCTCATGGAAAATTAATGAGAAAATAGGGTTAAAATTCTGCAATGAGATAATCTACTTTTGAATCTCTGGTAGGTGGCTGTAGATGGAAGGTGTCCACCAGACTGTCCTCGAACTTCTACTGCAGGAGCATCTCTTGATTGTCCCCCTCGCCAACAGTACAAAAACACTTTGGACGTAATGCGACGAGTTGCGCATGAGGTGGCGATCATTATCTTTTTTCTCAATTTGCGTGTATTATAAATCAATGTGGATCATAATGGGCTCTAGCTCGTACGTATTAAACCTCTATAAAATCTCTCATGTATTCAGCTATTCCTCTTTTGTAAGATTCATTTCTTGGGGCTAGGTTTGGAATTTACTTTCCATACGCATATCATTTGATGTTTTGAATTGGTTCTTGAATGCAGGAGGGGTTTTTTCGATTGTGGAGAGGACTTAATGCTTCGCTTGCAATTGCAATACCAACAGTAAGTTCTGTCATTATTTATTGGTTTTTGTTTGTTTCTGTGCAGTTTGTTTCAAGGATGTGTAGGACTGGTTTTATAACAAAATGATCAATTCTGTTCACAGTTGGCTTAATAATAAAAGCACCTTGTTGAGAATTGCCAATTTTTCTACTAGAAATGCTCATTGTTCTTCTTTTCTTAGGTTAGTGGACCTACGCGGACTGATGAAACGTGGAAATGATTGAATAAGGTTGGAATCTATCTGCCATGTTATGACATACTCCGCGAAGCCCTTTATCGACATTCTGATGAAAACTCCTTGGATTTGAAGCCATACGCACCACTATTAGCTGGTTCTCTAGCACGATCCCTAGCCGTTATTGTGTGTTCGCCTCTGGAGCTTGCGAAGACCCGTATGCAGGTAACGATTTTCTAGAAAGCTCTGTGAGCCAATCGATGAAGGTTTTCAGCGATCCTGGAGTTTGTCTTAACAGCAAGTTTTGCCCAGACATGGATTGTATGCTCGTTCTTGCTTAGGTTGAGGTTGCTTCGTTTTAAGACGTAGTTTGTGATTGGCTGTCGTCTTTCTTTATGCATTCTTTGAAACAAATATTCAGTTCAAACTCTGGATCATTGCAGGCTCAAATTGATCCCAGGACCGGAAAATTACCTGGAATAGTCGCAGTCTTACGTAGTGTAAATAATACTCATGGAGTAAATGGAGGCCGATGTAAGATTTTTTGACCTTTGCGAGATATGTTGAGGAGGTTAATTTGTATTTGTATAAGTGGGAATCTTCATTTCTTCCATTTTCAAAGTTTCCTGTTATAAGACCAGTTTTCTTTTTAATGAGTCAAGTTTCTGGTGGCAGTGCAAGGAATCAGGGTAATGTGGACAGGTGTTGGAGCTCAGCTTGCCCGGGACGTACCATTCTCAGCTATCTGCTGGAGTGTTCTAGAGCCTGTAAGTTCATCTCTCCCGTTCAGCCTTTGCTTGTTTTCTAGATTTTATCTGGTTTTCTACATTTGTTTTTGGAGTTAATATTAGTGACACCTAAAAAACACTGATTGGTGAAGTTTTTAATAGCCATCTGTGTAGGTAGTTTCAGGCTCGTTCAAACCCTGTGCTTTGACACGACTGACAAGAAGTTGTACAAAATCTAATTTTGCTAAGTAACATACTCTATGTAACAAACTTTTTATTGATTAGTCTAAACAAACTCTATGTTTTTTAAGTAATTCGGGACAAGCTTTTCTTTGAAAGGTACTGATAACAGCAGTTAGCGGGGTATATCACAGTGCTATTACAATCAGAATTCATCATTATTAAGAATCATTGCGGTTTTAAAAACTTCGTTTCTACTGCTGAAATGAATTTCCTTCCTGTTTCTTGATCTAATTATTAGTCATGTGCAGACCCGAGTTGCTCTTCTTGGAGCCACAGACTCTGAACCACACATAGGAAGGGTGTTAGGAGCCAATTTTGCAGGAGGAATGCTTGCAGGCGGTTTTGCAGCAGCTGCTACTTGTCCTCTAGATGTCGTCAAAACATGGCGCCAAATTGAGGTATGTTTTACATTATTTGCCTGTTTAAGCCAGTGTTCTCGACTAAGTTCTGTATAGTGCAAAGTTTACCATAAAGAATTGCTGACACTTCCGTTCAAGGACTTGGAACATGATGCCAAGTTGGAGCATCTTTTGTGCTTACTTTCTATCATAAATTTCTCATGTTTTTTGATGAGTTTGTGGTTTTATTGCACAGAGAGATCCTACGAAGGCTATGTCAATGTCTCTCCGACAGACTTTGACTGAAATCTGGCGGTAAGTAGCTTGTTCCCGTGAACCGAGTTGGCTGTCTTGTGTGTTGTGCAAGATTGGTGATATGGATGTTGTTGTTCTTCCTTGGGTATTCATATCCTCAAGAGTCTGTATTTTGCATTGGTAACCTTATTCGTGTGGGACTAGTACCGTGTGGGACTAGTACCAAAAAGAAAAAGAAAAAGAAAAACTGAGTCACAGTGACATGCCAACTTGATACCGTGTTTGCTTCACGTACACATCAAGCAGATTTTCGAGATGCCAGTCCAGCACTGGCACTTACATTCAGATTGTTGAGTTTCACTTGTCTTGTTGCAGGAACATAAAATGACTCAGAGTATAGTAGAGGTCACTCTAACATTCCTGGTGTTCTGGTTTTTTGTCGCAGAAAGGGAAGAATGCGTGGGCTTTTCACAGGTGCTGGAGCTCGCATTGGTCGTGCTGCACCTTCAACAGGAATTGTGGTCTCATTCTACGAGGTTGTCAAGTATGTCCTCCATAGAACATGATGAGCATCGCCCAACTCCAAAGACTCCCAGCCCCCCAGGCATCCCCACACCCTCACCCTCTTTATCACAATTGCGGTAGGATCTTCCGAACTGTCACCTTGCAAGTTCATCTGAAGAATCTACTTCCTCCACTGTCAAATTTACGAACCCTGCAATGGTTTCGCAATTTTTTTGGAGTTTTGATATTCCTAACATTGAATGAGCCACATGATGTTGCACTGTACGCTAGCTTTTTATCTACAGATGCACACTTTGGTTCCAAGGCAGAGAGTTATCAGTACTCAATAACTGGTTGCCTTTTATTTCATGTTGTAGAAAATTGGAGATACAAGTCTCCGATCCACTCAGTAGTTTTTTAGAGATCTCCGAGCTCTTCAACTCATACTTTATGTCTCGGCGTTTTAGAACTTCATCTTTGCTGAGATTACTCTATGCAGGATGGCTCCACTGTCTCGTCAACACGGAACTTGAAATTGAAAGTTGTGTCTACTGTCAGAGAGATTTATTTGTATTTGTTTGAAATAGCACTGGAGGTGAATGTGGAAACGAAGTGGTGCATTCTGATATTTGATTGTGCTTATGGAGTGATCAGTTGTAGAGTCGAAGAAGTCATGGATGAAATACTAAGATAAGGTCTGATGAGAGCCATTTCGTTTTTCAAATTTCAAACACTTTATTATTCCCTGGGAGAGTGCAGGGGGTAGGTAGATTTGGAGGTTGAAAGGCAAAATAAGTTATAACCTAAGAAAATATCAGAAACAGGAACTTTGTTTTTACAAATTTTTTGGCTTCTTTCATCTGTACTGTACAACAGCTGAGTTAGAGCTTTGTACAAAGACAGTGGAGTGTCCAGTGATCGAACTAGCTCGCTCTGGCTTGCAATAAGTGGCCCATTGGAACTTCATGTTTTTTTTGTGCCAATTACATTGATCACATTGTGTAGTACAATATTCACGACGGTCCATATGCACACATGGGTTTGATATATGCACACTAGAGGTAAACTTAGACATTTACAATCAAGTTAAATTTGGAAAATTTGAATTTGGAATTGGATTTAGAGACCTTGATTTAATCTAGAACCACTAAGAGGTTACAATTCAAGTCATGTTATTTTGACATTGAAATATTGGCTCTTTCTATATACTTATAATGGGTCTGAGTTAATTGTGAAAATAATGAAATTTTCCACAATCAATGGATAGGCACTTTTGAGTTGTTGCATACAACTAAAAGAATCAAGCTCCTTTCAAGTATATGATACTAATTGTCATCTTGATTAATGCTTAGCAGCTAAGTAGAGTTTATAATTTTCAATATGTTTGATTTCTTGTCAAAAATATTGATAATGTCATATTTGTTAATTTGGGAAAAAAATGGGTACCACTTTGCATCTCACCTCAATCCAAAATAGCCAGCTTAATTCAATTAAGGAGGTCACCTTAAACCTAGTCAATGAAAGTTTTGTCCAAAAATTCAAAAGTTAATGAACTTTTTGTCCAAAGAGAGGGTATTTTTGGAAGATATATATTTCATTTCATTGGAAAATAGTGAATGCATTTCATTGGAAAACAGTGAATAGACTCCCAATTCAATGAATATGGCGTTCTCTAAAAAAAAAGCCAAAAGTCCCACTTTGTATGCTTTTTCCCAAATTAACAAATATGATGTTTGATCTTTTGCAACTATAGTCTATAGTACAACATTTTTTATATGTGGTTTTGCCAAGATTCTATTTTAAATGATTCATTTTGTTGTATTCTTATCATACCTTCATGCTTCTAGCTTGGAGTAGAAACTAGAAACCACAAACGCTTTTGTAGTGGATTCAAAGATAGTGTAATTTAATTCAAAGATAGTGTAATTTAATTCAAAGATTTAGTGAGAATCATTTACCATCATAGGTGCAACTTGATTCTATGTTGCACACCCATTACTTACAAAAAATATGGAGTCTAAATTTAAACCAATGTTTTCGGCTACATGTTTCTAACATCCTTGTTTAATCATTTGAGCATACCACTTTATAATTTTGGAGGCAACCATGAATATTTGTTTTTGTTTTGGAAATCATAAATGAAAACTTGTTATTTAACATTTTTTGGAGAGAAGCATGTGTGATTTTCATACATCATAGACATTTTACAACATTTACACAAATCAATTTCATTGTGGGTATTAAGAATCAATGAAAACCATGTGAATAGTAACATGAGTAAAGAAAATTTCAAAATTATACATTACATGCAAGTTAGTTTTTACAAAGAACATTGAAGTGATACTGGTTGTCAAATATTAGGAAATTTGATGGAGCAAGCTATGATCCTTTTGAAACCTTGGTGTAGCCTTTTAACTTGTAAATGTTGAAAGGGACAAATTTGTCCCCCAAATACACTGGATCCATGTAGCCACAGTGCCCCCCCCCCCAACCCTTAAGGGTTATTTGTATAAACTCAATCAATTGTCATGAACATTTGACTTTTATAATACTTAGTTGAAATTTAACGTAGAAAACTCTACTTTTGTAAAGTGAGATGAAGTTCAAATGAAATGGTTTTCAAAGGATAAATGAGGCCAAAACTTGCAAAGCTATTAGTATAACAATATGTATATGATGAAATATGTGACTCTTGAAACTTAAGAAAAAATTTAGAATAACTTTCAAGAAGTAATTAATTAACCTCCATGTACATATAATGAGAATGTGCTTTAGACAAATTCACTTCAAAACCGATTCTTGTGCCACAACTATGTGGTGTCTTAGACTTTGACAAAACAAAAACATAGTGGACAAATTCATTATGGATCCAAACAATTGTTATGGATGTTTAACTAAAAACACCAAAATAGAAAATAATCACTTATCTAACTAGTCACTTATGACTACTCTTAAAATCCCAAAAATTTGTATTCCCCTACATGTTCTTAATTTCATACATCAATGAAAAAATAATGAACTAGTAGCACTCTACAATCAGTTTGCTTTCATGCATTATTAGAAATTAGAAATGATAACGCAATAAAAAATCCTTGCAATAATGTTTGAAAGTGTAGTTCAAGCCTCAAAGCAAGAACTAAACTACTCATACGATATCTACAAACATAATGGCAAAACAATCTCAAAAACAACTTTCACTTGCTTGTCATGTTTTCGTAATTTTTGAAACAAAGAAAATTTGTTGTATGTACTAATATTAAAACCTCTCTAAAAATGGCTACAAATTGAGCAAAACTAATTGCCTTGCAAAACACTCTAAACAAAGAGATTTATGTCATTGTACACTTCAACTACATACAAGTGCAAATGATAAACATAACCTACACTTTGAAGTATATACAATCATAAATGAGGATAAATCCCATAAAGATCCTTGATAGAATTTTTCCTACTCTTTTAATTTCTCTAATTTCTTCATCATTTGCATTATTTAAGGTCACTAGCCTTCCAAAATTCAAGTGCAAGAGGCTCTAGAATCTGACGGATTTGATCAAAAGTTGGCCTCAAAGCCAGATCCTTGTGCCAACACCTCTTCACCATATCCATGATTTGCGGGGTGGTGTGTGTCGGTAATATGGGTCTAGCACCACCAATCACCCCATCGTAATCATTTCCTAAGAGCTCTTCGAAAGGGATGTGACTTGTGAGGATCTCATAACAAGTCATCCCAAAACTATACACATCCACTTCCTTGCTAAATATCTCCGGATTTTGATATACATTCCGATTCTTCACGGCAAGCAATATTTCAGGCGCCCTCCAAAATCCAGTCCCCACTACTCCAATTGAACACTCAAAATCTGCTACAAAGTATCTAAATTTATGTGGATTCAAAACAAAAGGATCAACTTCTGAATATTTATCACCCTTACCATAGATAAGTATGTTGGCAGCTTTGAGGTCCCTATGCACAATATCTTTGGCATGCAAACTTTGCATACCATAAGCAATACACCACATGCTCCAAGTAGCTGTGTTGTTTGGAAAGGGTGCACCTTGGTTGTTGTCATCTATCATTCTTACATCGATGAGCTTCCGCAAATCACCCCACGCTCTCGACATCACGAACGCAAATCTTCCATCAGCCTTCAACAACCGTGCACCAAATATTCCATTACAACCAACAATACGTAACCAACCATTATCTTGTACATGTTTTTCGTAAAGCATGGAGGGCGGCAACAGCCTTTGCAGGTCTCTCAGGGATGTTCCCTCCTTGAACACCTTCATAACGTATCTCTCCTCTCTCTTGCCATCAGGAAACATCCAATGAGCATGAAAGAGTTGGGCTTGCGCCCCCTCCGCAAACGGCTTCTCGCTGCTTAGCTTCACCTCCCCTCCAATAGGTTTGCCATCTTTATCAAACATCCACCAAGGTAGCTTTTGCAGGTGGTCAGGCCCCACATCGTTTTCATCTATAAAGAATCCACCGGGATACATCGCCTACAAATTCCGAAACACCACCACGTTGTCCTTTGCCACCCTCTCATTCCACTCCTCCGTTGTCTCCACCTCGCTCGTCCTCTCCAACGCCGAGGTTGACGATGACTCCACCGATCCAACCTCCACAGCAGTCACATACGTACTCGTCAGCTCACTCCAATGCACTTTGGACGCTTTGATCTCCGCCTCCGCCCTCGCTTCATCGTCGTTCACATCCACCGTGCTCAAGGCCTCCCTCAAGCTCTCAACGCGTGCTGAAACGAATTTTGTAGAGCACGCAGCAGCATCCGCCATGGCTACTCTCTTCAAGATCAGTTCGCTTGGAACTGGGCTTCAGGAAGACGTCCTGTGGGAACAAGAATGCATAGAGTCATGAGATCTTCACAAAGAAAGGACTTCACATGTTGGACTACTCTGACAGACAGTCACTTCCCTAAAGCACGTGAGGTCTCAGGAGATTCGTACGTGAAGCACAAGAGTAGCTGACCAAATGAAGCAAGGTCAACTTCGTTAATATGACCAAACCTCACAATACAAGCAGTCTTTATAATGGGCATCTTGAAACGCCCATCCATACCTACCAGTTCTTAGATGAATGTGCAGTTCAATGCTAAAATTCCGGCGCTCTCAAGCATGCCACCAGTACAACGAAGTTGACCACGAGGTCGACCATGTGTACATTTCCAGCACTTGCAACACGATCCATGCAGCACATCACAGCCTCAAAAGCTCTCAAAATGGAACGATAACCAGAAGAAAAGTTCTACCAACTTCACAAAGACCAGAACAAATGGTTCACGAAAGTAGCCAAGAATTACGAATTCTACAAAAGAAAATCACACTGCTTGCAATTAAACCCCACATATACAGTTCATCCGACCCTCCAACACACTCCCCGCTAGTCTGGTAATAAAACTGTTGCATGCAAATCAGCCGCTCCTCTCCCCCCACACCGCACTCTTCCAACGCAACACCACAGCCTCAAGAGCTTGATACAGAACTACAAAAACGTCGGTAGCTTCACCTGGACGTGCAAAGTGTCTCCCAATCCTCGTGACCAGTTAGACTCCGGGCTTAAGTTCTGCGAGCTCCCAGCAATATAAATCCAATGTAGAGGCAGCGACACGTACAATCACGAAAACACAGAGTGTGGGAAGGCGGAAGTGCGCAGTGCAAGAGCCGTGCCTAACTTCAACTTCCAACAGTGCTTGCCAAGCAAGGGACCCACTGTAAGCTTAGAGCATCTCCACCACACCAGTTGGAAGTCATCCCAGGGAAACGCAATGGTTTTCCTTTCCCGCATGTTTTGACCAGCAAATTTTCCTCACATGTGCAAGTAGGCAGAATAGTGCTTAACCCCTCAAGGACTGTGCCATTTTTTCAGTGAAAATCACTCAAAACTGTCACTTTTGGGGGTTAGTAAGAAGGTATTTTTTTTTTAAAATTTTGGGAAATTCAACCATAGGATGTTGCCCTACACTAGATTAGGTATTTGTGGAAAACAAATCAGGTCATTCTAGACAGAGATGAGTGAGATAATTACGTCTAAAATGAAAAGAAAAGAAAAGTTTTTTTTCACGCTGCCCCAAATTTTTAGAAGCCTTTGACCACTCTTATAACAAAAAACTTGCTCTATGCAACTTTGCGCTTTATTTTTCCCATGTGTGAAATCAAGTTAGCTATGTGTGGGAGAATTTTCAAATCAATTGGAACTACACAACACACAATCAATAAGTAAAAAGAAGTAGAGAATGAATCAAATCACTAAATTGTTAAGAATTAAATATTGAAATGAAAAATGCAAATCCTAACAGTCATAATGTTGTGATAAAAAATCTACTTCCTTTGGTTTAATTTTTTTTCCAAAATAATGAAAATTGAGTAAAATAAAGGACTTCAAAGTTTATTTTAGAGTAGAGAATCCTTAACTGCCCGCAAACAAAAACTCCTCATAACTTTGATATCATTGATTGAAATTGAATGGTTCAAAGCTAATACCTATAAATAAATCTAAAGAACCATTTTCAAGTTTTAATTTTTTTAAAAATGAAATTTTAAAGAAGTTTTTGGGCTGCCCGGGCAGGCAGTCCTCCCCAACTTTTTGGAAATTCTTGCGTAACTTCTTCAATAATTGTCGGAATGAAGAAAAAATTAGATGCCCACGTAGATCTTTGAATTCCCCACCTTCAATAAAAGTTTCAAAAAATCACACAAAGTAGCTTATCCAAAGGAACATGCCCGCACTCTCACTTGTCCCCCGAAGGGACAACAGTCCTTTAGGGCCTAACCAATAACAAGCCTTCTTACTTGAAAAAATAGATAGAATCTTCATCATTGCTTATTGAACCTAGTAATTGATTAAAAAGAAGCAGTTTTTAAAGGAGTTGCCATGCACTGAGAAAATGAAAAATATTGCAGTGTACAAGAGAATTATTTTGGCGGGTCCGAGCTTCAGCTGCTCCCTTTTCATCTGATAGTGCAGCACAGAAGACAGTGTTTTTCTGTACGGGTGGAGCTGTTCTTGGATGTGGCATTTAGGCTTATACTCAAACACGGCAACTGAACGCGCATTGCCAGTTTGGTGCTCTGCCACTACCTGCCAGTAGACCTCCAGGTTTTGTAGGTACAGTGCGCAGCAAGTCGGAGCCTTGGCGGCTTGGAATGTGGGAATATGGTACAATGTAGGAGGGAATGTGGTAATATGGTACAAGGTAGGAGGGCCGAAGACATTTTGTGCTCTGAAATCCTCCACTCACACACAAAGGTACATAATGGATCCTTCATGGCAAGGATGAATGGATCATGTAAGGGCTGAAACTGAATTTTGGGGAGGTGAAACTTCTTGAAACATTTTTCAATAAATTTTCTTTCAAAGACAAGTGGAATTGGCATTTGACCCAAGTTGTTTTGTATTTTTTGAAAATTTGTGGAATTAGTTTTAAAATTTTGAAGTTGTAATGGCATAGGGTCCCAAAATGGATCACCTCCTCCAATGTACATTGTCTATACATTGTTGAAGCTTATGAAAAATAACATTGTACAAAAATTGTACATTTGGGAAGGTAATCCATTTTAGAGACTAAAACACCATATTAGGTAGATTGGGAAAAAGGGAGGTACCATTTTGTACTCCACCTTAAACCCAAAAAGTTACCTTAAACGAGATTCAAAGGTATCAGATTCAGTTTGAGCCACAAATATTCTCTCCCTCACAAATTCCTCCTCTCACGTGAGGGCATGTGTACCACAAAGAATGCTAGAGCTTTGTTTTAGGTGATCACCTAAAATCTTCAAAAGTCTCAAAAAGTACCCTTTTGCCCAAATTACTTTATATGATGTTTTGAGCCAAATTAGAGCCTCCTACCTCAACCCTTAAACGACTGAGGAGCCCTTTGCGGCCAATATAGTATTTTGTATTTTCTTGTATTTGGAATGCATCCATACCTTTACTACATTTGAGATCAACAAAGAAGTTAGAATATAGATCAATGCGGTTCTAATGAGCTAGTCAAGATCTCAAATCAAAACTTTTTATTGCTAACAAATGCCAGTTATACGGTAGAGTATTTACTATGCAATACATAGAGCGGTCCTTTAAGGGTTAAGGGTAGTGAAGATTTCAGGGTTTGGATTCTCTTGCAATCATTACCATTTCAAATTCAAAACTTAGTAACGGAGTTCCCAAGAGTTTAGAAAATAGGGGTTAAAATGAGTCAGATGCCACTTCCATTTTCTTGCTTGGAAGCTGTACTAAAAGCGGGACTGAAAGTGGGTTGGAGGTGTGCAAGCTTTCCAACATAGCCAGATTGGTCCTTAAAATGGACGTTTTTTTTACCCTTGTATGTTTCTGCCTATTGCACAGGCTAGTTCATAACATTGTTAACCAGCTGAAAACCTCCCCCCGGTGGAGGTATATGCCTCCCCAGATGCCTGGTGAGGCTTTAGTTATAGATTTCTGAATTCTGGTTGGTGCAAGTCTTGAGCCATTGATGTTCATTTACTAGGAGGATCCTCATATCAGGAGAGGAAAAGGGACCCCTCAAGGAAGGGTTAACAATGTTATGTTTGTGGACCCAGGGTGAAGTAGGTCCAATTGTTTCACAAGGCAGAAACGTCAAGAGAAGTTTAGAAGTGCTCACTTGCAAGCCAAATTCGGAATTTTGGAATTTATATATTCAGATTTAGCCGCTTTGGATGTAGCGTTTAATTTCTTGGCAAATTTTTGCCTAAATCTTACCTAGAAAGTGTTTTGGAAATCTTTACACTAAGAAATTTGTGTGCAAAACTAGATGAAATCACCAAATCCTTCCTGGAGCAGAATCTGAATTTGCCAAATTTTAGATGAAAATAGCTTATATAAGTAGTTGTTTGATTGAACTTCCATATATCATTCATCGGTTTCAATTTTATCCAAATTTTCCTTACATGTCTGCTTTCTGGGGTGCCGGTCACTCTACCTTGACAAAATCAAAAATCAAACCCTGTCTGGATGGCTGGAGTCTGGATGTGTCTACAGTAGTGTTGTGAAAGAAAAAAGAGAAAACCGACCAACTACAAAACAGGGGCTGAGTTTCACTTTCTATTCTTGTTTGTAAAGAAGTCGGAGCTTTGTCCATGCAGGATCCACAATCTTGCGTGTGCAATTTACCAAGTCCAATTCTGAGTAAGGTAGTGAGAGCATCTCCACTGCAACTCGCAAGCTGACCCGGAACACCTAGCTTCACATATTAAGAGCCATCAGATCATGATATGATGGCTCTTAATATGTGAAGCTGGGTGTTCTGGGTCAGCTTGTGGGCTGCAGTGAAGATGCTTTAAGGTAGTGTGCTCAAATTTTGTTCAGGCTCTAATATTGTTAGGCTCTAGGAATGGGTGACATTTGAGTTGAAATATCTAGTATAGTGATTGATGAGTTAGGTAGGCTTAGATGGACAGTTTATGGGCACTCTGCCTTTGAGTAGAGTGTTTGGAAGATGTGCTAAGTAGATTGCTTGTAAGGTAATATGCTCTAAAATTGCCACTTTAACCCCTAAATGTTCAAGGCACCACATTTTGGTGTTTAAAAAATTTCAATAACATTTGAAACCCTATTGAAGGCATTGATTTGTTTGATTTTTTTAAGGTTTTTTTTGGTAGAGGGGAAGTTGCGGGCTAAATTTAGCCTTAGCGTTCAATTTTAATTTCCTCCATATCTTATTCCATTTTTTTTTGGTGGAAGGTTAACTGCAAGCGTACTTATTGTGTTATGAATAATGTCCTAAATAGTGTCATGAATAGTGTCACAGAGCCTATGACAAGCTGCCACATTGAAAAGATGGGCATCGAGTTTAAGAAAAAAGTGAAGATTTCCCTTGGGCACTCTCTTGGGTAGCAAGGGATCTTTTATTGAAATTTTGTCATTTACCAAAATCTAAAAGTGTTTTTGGACTAATTTCACTTTGAAAATATTTGCTATAAAAATGAGAAGTCATTCACTTTTGAGTTTTCTTTCTTTCATAATGAATTTTAGTCAATAATTGAAGTTAAAAAAGTTCTTTGTATTAGGCAATTGCGACAATTGTGTTGCAGGTTCATTTCAGAAACTATGGTCATTAGTTTGGAATGGGGGCTATTAGTTTTCAAGTAACAACAATAATCACTAAAGCATCCTACGTGATTGTTTCCCAATTTTGTATCCAAGAGTTGCCAATTTGCATTAGAAGTTTCAGACAACTCCAAAAAAATCAAAAAATTCCATATTGATCCACACTCAATCACAAATATCTTATAATCCACATGGCCATTTTGGATTTTTTTGGGTAGCATCATCTAGAAGCCTTGAGGTTCAAGATTCTACGATTACAATTTGGTTTTAATGTTTGATACTAATCTTACAAGGACAACTCAAAAACTTGAAAACTGCCTTCCAAAAACAAGAAAAATACCCTTGGGCATTTAGGGTTAAGCTGAGGGTTAAGCACATGTGATCTAGAAGTGTGCAAATCAAAATTCATTTAGTTTGTCAACACTTTCATATACATTGATTCATCAAAAACATATCAAGCTTGATAAATCCAAATCAGGTTTTCAAAAAAATTAACATGAATTTTGCTTAATGTGGAGTTGTATGTTATATATGGAGTGTAGCTGGACCAATGCAATGTCAGCACTAAATACACTCCATATATAACATACAACTCCACATTGATTGAAATTGAGCATAACTGCTAAAAAAAAAGGGCAGTTCGCACTAAGGTCCACCACGGTCCGGGAAATACTTGAGTTTGAGCAATTGATTTCCTTAAATTTCCGTATGTAAGGGGTTTATCAAGTCATTGTTTCAATTAGTTTTCTGTTTCACACGATAAATATATAAATAAAATACTTTAGTGGCTTTTTATCTGATTTTTATAAATTGCAAATGGTTTTCTCCAACTCAACCGGCTAGCATTGGACTAGTTGCCAATTCTTCACAAACATTGAGTCCCACATTTCACTAAAAGCTTAGTATTTGATTGGTCAAGAGTCAAACATTAGGACTTGACAATTCACCATAAGTTCCAAGTTTCATGTTTTAGTTTACATTTGCCTACATGATAATATTTTTTGAAAGCTTTGGCATTAGCCCTTGAACGTCCAGGAGGACATTTTGTCCCCGCCAATGCACAGGGTTTTGTGTATCCACGGTGATCCCATACGTTTAGGGGATAAGAATATTGAACTTTGTTCAAAGTTTGGGTCAATTAATTTTTTTGACTCAACTTTCAACCAACCCCACCCATTTCATACCTTTCTTGTGTATCCCTTTGAGCTCCTAATAATCCAACAAAACTAGGAACTTGGTTGAGACTTGCACATATGGGACGTGGGACGTAATGATACTATCCTATGTTTGTTGACTCCTTGAATTAACCCCTAAATACCCAAGGCCTTTTTGAGCTTCTTGAAATTTCTATCTAATTGAATAATTAACCAACCTTTTCATAAATTTCATCAATTTTTTGTAATTGTACTTGTACAAATTCAAACTAAACATGTTAGAGATTACATGGAAAAAGAAAACACAACAATATCACTTATAGTTTGAAAGATTATAATGTTTGAACATGAGGGTGTTAAAATTGCAAAAGTGACTTGAAGATTTCCAATCCTCATTTCACATGTCAAATCTAAAAAGTTGGTCACCAAACAAATATGAGGTTTAAGGTCATTACATGTTTAACTTTAATTAGTTTTCAACTTTCAAAATTTACTCTATAATTTTATTTTAAATGGATTTCTAATGTGTGTTTTTCTCCTAGCTTTAATATATTTGAGGATCATTTTTAAGACCTTCCAACACTAGAAAACTCAAGATTGCAATGGACACCCTAGTACAAAACCTTAAATAGAAAAATCCTCAACATTCATTCTCAAAATCAGAGTTTTGATATTAAAAATTGATTTCAAAACAAATTAGTCTTGAAAAAAGATACTGAAAGTAGTGATTTGGTAAGGTTTTATTCATCTTCAATGTTTTGTAAAGATCCAAATCTGGTCCCTTAGGCATTTAGGGGTTAAGGGTTTAGGGTACTCCAAGGTCTCAAAAAATTCATGATTTTTTTTTGTAGGGTTAGCCTTTCAACAAACTATCATGGAACTTTGTTTTTTTGGAAAAAAATATTGTAGAATATGTTATAGTAAAGGGCAAAGTTACAACTCATAGGGTCCCTAAAAGCAATTCTAAACTAACCTTGAAAATTGTTTGGATGTGTTCCTATAACGACACTTGACGGTTTGAATCCCAACCCTCCCAAACAATGGCTTACTAACTGACATGTGGTAGGATTTACTCGTGCAAGTAGCTTTCATTGCTCCACTTTGGATTCAATAGTGTTTGGTGAAACCCTCAAATTTAGGATGCGGATTTGCACACCGCTCGAGATTGAGTGTGTTTACCTTATGTCCTCCATAGAACATGGTGAGCAAAGGCCAACTCCAAAAACTCCCAGCCCCCCACCCCCCACACCCTCATCCTCTTTATCACAATTGCGGTAGAATCTTTGGAACTGTCATGTTGCAAGTTCATCTAAAGAATTCACTTCCTCCACTGTCAAATTTACGGACCCTGCAATGGGTTTGCAATTTTTTTGGATTTTTGATATTCCGAGCATTGAATGAGCCAAATGATGTTGCACTGTACGCTAGCTTTTTATCTACAGATGCACACTTTGGTTCCAAGGCAGAAAGTTATCAGTACTCAATAACTGGTTGCCTTTTATTTCATGTTGTAGAAAATTGGAGATACAAGTCTCCGATGCATTAGTTTTTTTTAGGGTCCCCCGAGCTTTTCAACCCATAACTTATGTCTCGACGTTTTAGAACTAAGTTACTTTGCTGAGAAGACTCTGTGCAGGATGGCTCCACTGCCTCCGTCAACACGGAACTTGAACATGAAAGTTGTGTCCACTGTCGGAGAGGGATTTGTTTTATATTTGTTTGACTTGGCACTGGAGGTGAATGTGGAAACGAAGTGGTGCATTTTGATGTTCGATTGTGTAAGGGCGTCGCCAATGCAGCCGTAACCAGGCCCGGTATAACCCACGTTTACTGTTTGATTAATAATTAATCATAATAAAAAAGTTAGATTATTTAAATGACAAGACTTTTCTTGTTGTAAAAACACAATAAAATTTAGGTTTAGGGTTTAGGGTAATTTAGATATATGGTATCAAATGTTAACTAAAATCCAAAAAATTTGGAGGCCTCATCAAATCAAGCACATAGAGGGGAAAATCAGTCAAGGGTGCGGTATAAATGGTCACTTACATCATGCCCTTAGCTGATTTTCCCCTTTATATGCTTGATTTGGTGAGGCCTCTAAATTTTTTGGACTTTAGCTAACATTTGATACCATATATCTAAATTACCCTAAACCCTAAACCTAAATTTTATTGTTTTTTTACAACAAGAAAAGTCATGTTATTCAAATAATCTAACTTTTTGATTATGATTAATTATTAATCAAACAGTAAACGTGGATTATACCCGGTTTGGTTACGGCTGCATTTGCTATGCCCTTATGAAGTGATTAATTGTGTAGAATTGGAAAAGCCATGGATGAAATATTAAATAAAGGTCTGGTGAAAGCCATTTTGTTTTTCAGATTTCAAACATTGTGTTAACCCCTGAACGCTCCGAAGGACTAAAAGTGTCCTCGATTCAGTGCTTTTTTGAAAATCTTGGGCGTTCAAGGGTTAACCCTTGGAAAGTGCAGGAGTAGGTAGATATGTAGATTTTGGAGGTTGAAAGGCAAATTAAATTATGATCTGAGAAGATATTAGATACATGATCTTTGGTTTTGTGATTTTTTTCTATTCTATTCATCTATACAACAACTAAGCTAGAGCTTTGCACAAAGGTTGTGGAGTGTCCAATGATCAAACTAGTCAAGGTAGTGTGCTCATAAACCATCCATTTAAGGGCTCATCCACCTTTTTCATGGTTTTCCGCGGACAGGAAGCTTTTTAGTTCATTTTTCAGACAAAGAGAAATAGATGTTGAATGTAACAAAAGTTGTTTCATATTTTTTGAAGCATTTTTGAATCATTTATGAATTTTCAAAGGGTATGTGTCATAGGTCCTTATTTATGACCTTAGACCTTCCAAGAACCGTCCACTTGCAAGTTGTGAAGAGATTTGGGGAAGCAAGGAGAATGATTGGCTCTTGCAATTATAAACAACTTTTCTTCCATGCATTCAATGACTTGTAAGAGGCCAATTTAAGAACCACTAGTACCCCATTTCATTTCAATACATGCTGCTTGAGCGGTTCAAAATGAGTGAGCGGTTTTAAAGCATACTACCTTACTCCCCCTATTTTGCAATAGTGGCCCATTGGACTTCATGTTTTTTTAGTTACTCCCTCATGCTTGCAACAAGTGGCCCATTGGAATTTCATTTTTTTTTTTATCCAATTACATTGATCACATTGTGTAATACAATATTCTTAAGGGTCCATATTTTTGTATCACCACAAATAACTATGAACAGTGTATGCAGCTGGGTATAGCAAGTATACAAACACCATACCAAATCATTCAAAGAACTTTGCACATAACATAGAATACATTTCCCTTGTCCCTCTAAAAATATCTAAAGAGCTTCCTTGCTAAGGATTATTTGTGTTTTAAGTCTTTGTGCTAGTGACACATGCAATCTAGAATTGATGTATCATCTACCAAATGTATGCAAAATCTCTAGCTTTGATGTTGCCAATTGGGCACCCAAATTCCATGCAAAAAGTATCATATTTGCGCATGTTGTCAATTCCTCATTATTGATGATTTAAAGATTAGTAGCAACAATGGTACCTCATATGAGCAAGGCCAAGCTTGCTAGGAGAGGAATGCATACTCATTGCTTAACTTGCCCCCATGGGATCATTGAACATGACAAACAATCTTTCAACTTTTGAAATCAGTAAAAGGGAGCTCTTTAGTGGTACAAGAAATGTGTCTGATTTGGATGTTTTTAGAGGGACAAAGGGAGTAATTGGCATTTTGTTGCCTTCCATCATTGGTACTAAATCCTTATGTAATCCCAATCAAGTATACCAAATTTTTGTTTCTAAAAACCAAAACTTCATTTTTGGTGAATTCCTTTGAATAAAAATCATAGTTTCATATGATAATTGATTGAAAAAAATGGTTAATGAATTTTTGAGATTTGATTGCATGGATATGTAGGAAACGTTCATATGCACATCTTCCATGCTAAAAAATTCCCCCTTAAGTAATACAAATTTGATTTATGAAAGATTTATTATGACTTGTAATATGCCCAAGTTTTGTAAAATAGATATTTTTATTTTTTTAATTAGCTTTCCACCAAATAAGCATAACATCATATTCAATGGTACAAACTTAGTTGAAAATTTGCAATATATGAATCAAAGAGCAAAATTTGATTGTCAAAGAGAAATATCTATTTTACACAGATCTTCTACCCTAAAATAAACCTCCTTAAGTGACAAAAAGACGATTTACAAGGAATTTGACAAGACTTATGGTTTCCTCAAATTTTGTGACATAAAAATTTCTTTATGATAATCAAACTTTTCTATTTGACTCATACACAATGACTAACATTTTACCTTTAAGCATAATGTCATGCTTACTTGGTGAAAAGCTAGTTAAAAAAATTAAAATATTTATTTTGTAAAATTTGGGCAAACCACAAGTCACATTGGATTCCTTGTAAATTGATTTTTTATTACTTAAGTGGATTTAATTTAGGGTAGAAGATGTGCTTCAGTATGTTTCCTACATACCGATGCACTCAAATCCCAAAAATTGATCACCAATAAATTTCAATGAATATTTGTGAGTTTAATACAAAAAATTCATCAAAAATGGGATTTAGGTTTTTTGGAACTAAAGTTTGTTTTTCTTCATTAAGATTGCATAAGATTTACAAAACTATGATGCAAGACAAAAAAAGTATCAACTATATTGTATATTATGCAATTTCTTTGACGTACAAAAATAAGCCATATATATCTTTATTAACTGGTGTTGTACAGTACCCTTGAATAAAGTTTGTCGCCTTCTATTTTTTCACTTACAGGTCATGTCATGTTATGTTTTGAAATTGATGTCAATTAGGCTTTTTTTATCTTCAATTTTTTATATCTCATTCTTGCTTCCAATGCCAACCAAGCATACCAAAATTCAACCTCAAAGAACCAAAATCCAAATTTTGACAAATTTCTTTGTGTCACAAATCAAGATTTTACATGGTTTTAAAAAAAATTGATTGAAAAACATTGATGATGAATTTTGGAGATTTGATTGCATGGGTGTATAGGTAAAATCCATACACACATCCATGTGCACATCTTCCATGCTAAAAAAAACCCCTTAAGTAAAAAGAAATTAATCTTCATAAGTTTTGTTGTGACATGTGATATGTCCAAATCTTGTAAAATAAATATTTTCTTATGATAATCAAATTTTGCTATTTACTCATATATTATGTTTAAGTTTGTAACTTTGAACATGATTTTGTATTTATTTGGTGAAAAGCTAACTAAAAATTAAAAATATCTATTTTACAAGATTTGGACATATCACATCTCACACTAAACCTTATGAAGATCAATTTTTTTTACTTAAGGGGTTTTTTTAGCATGGAAGATGTGCACATGGATGTGCGTATGGATGTTACCTATACACCCATGCAATCAAATCTCCAAAATTCATCATCAATGTTTTTCAATCAATTTTCTTTTAAAACCATGTAAAATCTTGATTTGTGACACAAAGAAATTTGTCAAAATTTGAATTTTAGTTTTTTGAGGTTGAATTTTGGTATGCTTGGTTGGCATTGGAAGCAAGAATGAGATATAAAAAATTGAAGATAGAAAAAGCCCAATTGACCTCAATTTCAAAACAAACATGACATGACCTATGAGTGAAAAAATAGAGGGCGACAAATTTTATTCAAGGTCATTGTACAATCAAGTATTGGCTCCCTGCAAATGGCTCATTTGGGCCAGCTAGTTTTTTTATATCAAACATGGAGTATAATTGGTCCATTTTGGTAGGAAAATTTATCATTGCATCCTTATGTAGTACCAAGCAAGTGTATCAAATTTCAGCTCCTAAAATCCAAACCTCCATTTTTGGTACATGGTTTTGTAAGAAATTTATGGTTTTACATGATAATTTGTTGAGAAATAATGGTGATGAATTTTTGAGATATGATTCTATGGATATGTAGGAAACATTTGCAACCACATCTTCCATGCTAAAAAACATCCCCTTAAGTAACAAAACTTTGAGCTACAAAAGATTCAATGAAACTTGTGATAGGCCCAAATTTTGTAAAATACATATTTTTCTATGAAAATCAAATTTTGTTGTTTGACTCAAATATTGTAACTAAGTTTGTATCTCTAAACATAATACTTTGTTTACTTGATGAAAAGCTAGTTTAAAAAAAAATATATGTAATTACAAATTTTGGGCCTATTACAAGTTCCATTGAATCTTTTGTAGCTCAAAGTTTTGTTACTTAAGGGGATGTTTTTTAAGATGGAAGATGTGCATACAAATGTTTCCTACATATCCATAGAATCATATCTCAAAAATCCATCACCATTATTTCTCAATAAATTATCATGTAAAACCATAAATTTCTTACAAAACCATGTACCAAAAATGGAGTTTTGGATTTTAGGAGCTGAAATTTGATACACTTGCTTGGTACTACATAAGGATGCAATGATAAATTTTCCTACCAAAATGGACCAATTATACTCCATATTTTATATAAAAAACTAGCTGGCCCAGCCATTTGCAAGGAGCCGGTACTCGAGTGTACTTGTAATGAGAATCAACTTTCAAGAAAGATTGACTTCAAATTTCTCTTTTGTGCCTCAACTAAGGTAGCAGCACCTACAAGAGTCAAACTAAGGATTTTGGAGTAGGAAAATCAATTCATAAACTTTGAATATAATGTTGTCAAGTTAGGAAGAGGAAACCAAAAACATTGGCATCAATTTCAAAGTTCCAATTGCAAACATTCATTCATGAAGATTTTTCAAAGTCCAAAATCACTGAAATTGTATAGTTGGGTGTAAGAGATGCTAAAAGCAATGCTTAACCTCTAAAGGACCATTGTCCCTTTGAGGGATAGGTTGGACTTTGGGCATGTACCTATGGCTAAACTACTTTGTGTGAATTTTTGAAACTTTTGTGGAAGGTGGGGAATTCAAAGATCTATGTGGGCATCTAATTTTTTCTTCATTATGACATTTGATGGAGAAGTTATGCATGAATTTATGAAAATTTGGGGAGGACTGCCCACCTGGGCAGCCCAAAAACTTTTTTAAAAATTAATTTGTTATAAAATTAAAATTTGAAATTGGTTCTTTAGATTTTTTTATTCATGAGAAGCTTTGAATCATTCAATCATAATCAATGACATGAAAGTTATGAGGAGTTTTTGTTTGCGGGAAGTTATGGATCCTCTACTCTAATATAAACTTTGAAGTCCTTTATTTTACTCAATTTTCATTATTTTGGAAAAAAAATTAAACCAAAGGAAGCAAATTTTTTATCACAACATTATGACTGTTTGGATTTGCATTTTTCATTTCAATATTTAAATCTTAATAATTTAGTGATTTGACTCATTCTTTACTACTTTTTGCTTATTGATTTGTCCCATGTATTGTATAGTTCCAATTGATTTGCAAATTCTCCTAGACATACCTAACTGGATCTTCTACATGGAAAAAAAAACGCAACTTTGGGTAAAGCAACTTTTTTGTTATAAGAGTGGTCAAAGGCTTCTAAAATTTTTGAGCAGTATGGAATTTTTTTTTTCACTTAAGATGTAAATATCTCACTCCTCTCCATCTGGAATGAGCTGATTTTTTTTCCATGAGTACCTTTTCTATTCTAGGGCAAGGTCCTATGGTTGGATTTTCCAAAAAAAAAACATAAAATTCCTTTCTACTAAACCTTCTAGAAGTGGCAATTTTCAAAGTGATTTTCATAGAAAAAAGGGCGTGGTCCTTTAGAGGTTAATGATTCTTAAATAGTGAGATGGGGTACTCAAAATTGTTGTTTTTGTTAGCCACAACCATCACTCCATCATCCATAACCATCACTTTGTCACCCATAACCATTTGATTTAGTATTTGTAATTGACATTGTCAAGTGACGCCCATTGGGATATGACAAAGATGGGTTTTGCTACCTTATGTGGAGTGTCAAACTTTGATAAAACAAAAAGATATTGGACAAATCCATTGTGGACCAAAAAGTGCCATAGATATCTACCAAAAGATACTAGAATAATAAAAAATTATTTATCTAACTTGTCATTCATAGCTGCTCTTACAGACCTAAATTTGGGCTCACTTGGTTGTCTTTTATTTCTTACATCATTGAAAAAATACTAGACTAGTGATACTCTATGGCTGGTTTGCTTTAATGCATTGTTAGAAGATAAAAGTTAACTCCTACGCGTCTTGTTAAGAAAATTTAGCATACATCTAATATGGAACTTTCAGCACATTCCCGCAATTTTAGAAAGTTGAAATGTATTCACACAATCCAAACTAGTCATTCTATACTCAATAAATCAAAAGTTTAAGGCTAATCTATTTTCAAATGAGTAAATCTACAAAATCTCCAGTGATGAGAATTTCATATTTGTTAATTTGGGTAGCTGTTCATAATATGGATTTTGGACTTTGATGTGATTTGTTCCCAAAAAAAAAAAACCTAATAGCTGATCCCATGGCACAGTGTGTTGCTATGCTTGATGGAAAAAAAAACTCCTCAAATGGGACAAAACTCCAAAACTTCTGGTCATTTAAAGTAAGTGGATCTAGGTGGCTCACTACTTTAGAGCTACACAAACCTTGCCCAATTGAGAGGAAAAAGAGTAACACATCACCAAACTTCTCTCCCATACATGAGAGTGTCAGCTTCCAACCCATCCCATCTAAAATTCCTCCGTCCACAATGCAATGTACAGTACCTATGTGCACCCCCACTAATAGTTTTAATATTAAAGAGAGTAAATTCAAATGTTTGGGTGCAAAATCTAGAGGTTTCAAGGAACAACAAGCTAATCTAAGAATTTTAATGAACTTTTAGCTCCATTTGGATTTGAGTGATAGACCAAAACTTGAGCATACACTACCTTTTTTATCTACTAATACACCTCCATGAACCCCATTTGGCCATATTCAACCATTTAGTCGTTTGGGCATTACTGAAAGGAAAAATCCATGCAATAATGTTTGAAGATTTTAATTCAAGCGTTGAAACAACTGATGTACTCATATACATATTTTGCAAACATTATTGCTAACCAATCTCATGAACAATTTCCAATTGTTTATCATGTTTTCATTATTGTTGAAACAGACCAAAGTTGTTCTTTTGTACTCACATTAATGCCCCTCTCAAAATGGATGTATAAGGGGCAAAACCCACTGTCTTGCAAGACACTATAAACAAAGAGAGGAATGTCATTGTCCAGTTCTACTACATACAAGTGTCAACGTGAAACATACCTTACAACATGGAGCATATACAATCTAAAATGAGGCCCAACTGCACAATCCCTAAATGATTTGTTCCTGTTCCTTTCATTTCTCCAATTTCAACAGTTGCATTCTTCACGGTCAAAGCCATTAGGACTTACATTCTAAGAGACCACAAAATCCCCTAAATTTGGTCAAAAGTTGGTCTCAAGGCTGGATCACTGTGCCAACATCTCTTCACCATATCCATAATCTCCGGGTTGGTGTGTGTAGGTAATATGGGTCTGGCACCAGCAAGCACCCCATCATAAGGATTTGAGGATTGGTCTTCAAAAGGCATGCGGCCGGTAAGAATCTCATAACAAGTCATCCCAAAACTATAGACATCCGCTTCCTTGCTAAATATCTCAGGGTTTTCACGATATGTCCTATTCTTCACGGCACGCAATATTTCAGGCGCCCTCCAGAATCCAGTCCCCACTACTCCGACTGAGCACTCAAAATCTGCTACTCGACATTGAAATGTATCTCGAGTCAAGAGGAAAGGGTCTATCTTTGACAAGTCAAATTTGTATGCACAGACAAGTACATTGGCAGCTTTGAGGTCCCTATGCACAATACCTTTGGCATGTAAACTTAGCATACCCAGAGCAATATCCGACATGCACCAAGTAGCTATGTTGTTTGGAAACGGTGCACCTTGGTTGTTGTCATCTAGCATTCTTACATCGATGAGCTTCCGCAAATCGCCCCACGCTCTCATCATCAAGAACGCAAACCTTCCGTCAGCCTTCAACAACCGTGCACCCAATATCACATTACAAGATGCTATTTCAATCCAACCATGCTCTTCTACACCTTTGTCTTTGAACATGGAGTTGAGCATTGGGGGCGGCAACAGCTTTTGCAAGCCTCTCAGAGGTGTTCCCTCCTTGAACACCTTCAACACAACTCTCTCCCTTCTCTTGCCATCATACATCGCCATGTGAGCATGGAAGAGTTCGGCTTGCGCCCCCTCGGCAAACTTCTCGCCAATTAGCTTCACCTCATTAACCAAAGATTTGCCATCTTTATCAACCATACTCTCAGGTAGCTTCTGCACGTGGTCAGGTCCCACACCATTCTCATCTATGAAGAATCCAGCGGGATACCTCGCCTGCAGACTCCGAAACACCTCCGCATTCTTCTTTGCCACCCTCTCATTTTCGAGCCTGTCCAACTCAATGAGCTTTGCCGCGTTGTCGTTTGCCACCCTCTCATTTTCGACCCGCATGGCCAACTCCTTGAGCTCTGCTGCCCCCTTATTTACGCCCCACCAGTCCAACTCATTAAGTACCCAATGGAATGGGGACCCGGCAGAGTTGGCAATTTGAGCAAAGATGCCTGGCTTCGGCTCCGAGCTTGACGACTCCGACGTCAAGGCTGTCGACGACTCCGTCGCTGGAACCTCCACAGCCGTGACATACCCACTGGTCAGCTCACTCCAATGCGCTTTGGACGCTTCGATCTCAACCTCCACCCTCGCCTCATCATCGTTCACATCCACCGTGCTCAAGGCCTCCCTCAAGCTCTCAACGTGAGCTGAAGCAAATTCTGTAGAGCACGCAGCAGCATCCGCCATGGCTACTCTCTTCAAGATCAGTTCGCTTGAAATTGGGCAACAAGAAGACCTCCTGTGGGTACAAGAATGCATAGAGTCATGAGATGCACTTCACATGAATGGACTACACATGACGGACTTTTTTGACAGTCACTCACTTCCCTAAAAGCACTCCTGTAGCACGTGAGGTCTCAGGAGATTCGTATGTGAGCACAAGAGTAGCTGACTAAATGCAAGGTCAATTTTGTTAACAGAACAGAATTTCACAATATAAGCAGTCTTAATAAACAGGCATCCTCAAACGCCCATCCATACCTACCAGTTTTCCAAGCATTGTACAATTGAATGGCATAGTTCTGGAGCTCTCAGGCATGCCAGTACAACGAAGTTGACCATAGAAAAATTCGGGTACTTACAACACGATCCAAGCAGCACATTGCAACCCCAAAGGCTCCCAAAACGAAACAAAACGCAGACAACAATTCTACCAACTTCAGAAAGAGCTTCACCCCTGCTTCAGGAAAGTAAACATGAATTACGGTTAAACGTTCCAAAAAGAAATTCACATTGCTCGAAAACCAAACCCTAAACGCACAGTTCCTCTGATCCTCCAACACCCACCGCCAATCTGGTCAGGTCGCACGCACTGCACTCTTCGAACGCAACACCACAGCCTCGAGAACTTGAAACGGAACCACAAAAAAGTCGGTAGCTTCACCTGGACGTGCAGAGTGTCTCCACGCGGATCCTAGTGACCAGCAAGACTCCAGGCTTCAATTCCTCGCGCTCCCAGAAATATAAATCCAATCCAAAAGCAGCGGTGAGAGAGTCGTTTCGCGATTGAACTCGAGACAGCAGTGCTTGCCAAGGATGGAGAAGTCCAGTTTATCCCTGGATCCGGGCCTGCTCGATACGGAGATCTGGCTGACAATTGTGCTAAGGACGACAATTGTGCTAAGGAGCCGACTGCCACCGCGTGGCCAGAATAAATTAGTGTGGGTACAGACCGCGCCAATTCAGTGTGGACCAGTGTAGGTTTTGAAGACGTGGCGCTCAGACTGGACTCGTTGTGCTGCACACTGCACAGACGTGTCTGTGTTTAACCCCTAAATGCCCAAGGCACCCAATTTGGGTGTCCAAAAAATTTCAAGAAATTTTGAAACCTTGTTGAAGGCATGGATTTTATTGTTTTTAGGTTTTTTTTTTGGAAAAGTTGTGTGCTGAAGTTAGTTTCACTTTTCAAACTCAACTTTTTACATGTCTTATTTCAATTGTTTTTGGTGGAAGGTTAACCGCAAGCATACATTTTGTTTTGTGAATAGTGTTGTGAATAGTGTCGCAGATCCTATGAGAAGTTGCCACATTAAAAAAATGGGCATCAAGTTGAGCAAAAGGTGAAAATTTCCTTTGGGCATTCCCTTGGGCAATTAAGGCCCTTTTTACTGAAATTTTGACATCTAACAAAATCTAAAAGAGCTTTTGGACTAATTTCAATTGGAATATCTTAGTTGTAAAAATTAGAATCCATTCACCATTGAATTTTCCTTCATTCATCATGATTTTTGGTCAATAATTGAAACTAAAAATTTTCTTTATATTAGTTGTTTGCACTTTGATAGTTGCTTTGTAGGCTCATTTGTGAAACTATGGTCATGGATTTGGAAGAGGGGCCATTGGTTTTGAAGTAACAACAATAAACACTAAAGCATCCTAAGTGGTTGTCTCCCAATTTTGTATCCAAAAGTTGCCAATTTGCATTAGAAGTTTTGGGCAGCTCAAAAAAAGCAAAAAATTCCATACTCATCATCATTCAATCACAAATATATGAAAATCCGCATGGCCATTTTGGGTTATTTTTGGGTACTGTCATCTAGAAGCCTTGAAGTTCAAGATTCAACGGTTACAATTTTGTTTTGATGTTTAATAATGATCTTACAAGGACAATTCAAAAACTTCAAAACTCCCTTCCAAAAACAAGAAATACACCCTTGGGCATTTAGGGGTTAATTTTGTTTTTGTCAGGGTAGCGCAACCCGCACCTCAAAATGCATGCGGAAAATTTGTCTAAAATTGGTAGAAATGAATGTTATAAAGGAGTTCAACCAAAAACATGTTAATATAAGCTACTTTCATCCAAAATTTAGCAAATTGGGATTTTGTCTAGGAAGGATTTGGCAATTTCATCCATATTTTCACACAGATTTTTTAGTGTAAAGGTTGCTAGCTGGTTTTTGAGGTAAGATTTATGCAAAATTTTGCCAAGAAGTTAAACCCTCCCACAGGCATGTCTATGGAACAAGCCACCAGGGTAGAAAATCTCATCATTTTCTACTGTATTGTACAATCACCAAAAGAAAGAGTACATAACACCCTTTTATGGCATCCAAAGAAGTATGTATAACTCATGTATAACAAAGAATACAAGTGACATTTCATTCTCACATTTTTAATATGCAATCCTCATGCAATCTTGATCAAGCATATCAAATTTCAGTTACTAAAACCCAAAATCCTATTTTTGGTAAATGTTTTTGTGTCAAATCATGATTTTACAAGAAGGTTGATTAATAAATAGTGGAGATGAATTTTTGAGATTTGATTGCATGGATATGTAGGAGACATCCATACGCCCATCATCCTTTCAAACAAACATTTCCAAAAAAATTCCAAATTCCTTCTGTAGAGAACTAACCGATTATTTATAGTTGAAATTGTTAAAAGTAAGGTGCAAAAGCTACAGTATATATTGTACATGCGATTGAGGTCTTTATAACTCATACGCTTTTCCTCATGCAACTTTTGGTCGAAGAAAAAAAACAATTGCAGAATTGAGCAAAGAGTTTTGAACCTTTCTTCTGATAACTCTAAACCTAAACTTGAAACAAACCTATAAACGATATGAGTTCATGACGGAGAATTGACAACAGGGCATGAGTGATAACAGGGCAAACTACATGTAAGGAGATTGTAGAATGAGAACTTTGCCAAATAGGGCAATTTGAATTTTGCTTGCGATTAGTCACCATAAGAAAGTCACCATTATTGGAGGCCATGCTGGTACAACAACAAAAAATGCAATGTAGTCCTAATTGTATACCACTCATTGAGTATGAATGAAACCTCCATTTGTAGGACTTAGTCAAAGAATCAATGGCATTAAGGTAGGAGGCTCGTAAATGGAGAAGCTCAGGGAAAGTGCGCTTTTGTGGAAGAATCAGGGCAACTTGGTAAAATGGAAAATGTTTTTGGTAGAAAGTCAAAGAAGAGATAGTTCTGTGGCCATTTAATTTGAAATTTTTTGAGTTAGTATGAGTTAACTACAAATTTTCATAGCCAAAGGTTCATAGGTAGCTATTCTTGATCGTAGGTGGTAGCATTCATGATGCAAAGGCGGCTTGTATATGAAGCACATGAGTACTAAAAGCAACCACTACAAAGCTAAGAATGTTCCAATAAGGCTCTTAAAGCGTGCAAGCACCTATTCCATATTCTAATACTCAAATTATGATTGATATCACATTTTCATTTATTTTAGTATGATGTATATCTATATTTTATTGTAAGGTAAATTTGAACACAATTATGACCAATAAGCACACTCAACAATGGCTCATGTCACTCTCTTAAGTTCCTAAAACAATACATACACAAGTACAAATTTTGAACATAGTAAATGTGACCCATTTAAGAACCTCTCTGCACTATTTTGTGACCCCTACATGATCCATTCAAAATGCCTGCTCCAAAATGAGAGCCTCCTACCTTACATAAATGTCACTATGAACACGTTTTAGATTTTTTTGAGCAATGAAACACTCGTGTTCCTTCACATGTTTCCTTTCTACTCAAACAAAGGTGATTGGAAATCGAAGCTTTTGTTTGCCAATGTGGAAAATTTTACTTTTACCAACTCTTGTAAATGTCTCAGGATTGCTCGACAGAAGCAATTGAGGATGTTTTGAAGCTTTTGTAAGTCCAAAATTATGCTCTACATTGATTGATTCTTTCAAAATTGTCCTATTGTTTTTAGACTAGGAGTTTATGCAAAAAAAATGAGAGATACTAACCCTAAAGGCCCAAGGGGGTAAGGGTAGAACATAGATGTGTTATAAAATGATACTTTTGTAACTTTGATAAAGTTTGCTTTAAAAGAGAAAATAAGATACACAATGTTTAGTAATTATCCGTACCTTCAAACACTCAAAAAAAGGTTTGGATTTTTATGTAATAAATTTAGAAACATTTACCATTTAATATTCACCAAATTTACAAATTTTACTCATAGATTTCAAAATTTGGTATGATTGGTTAAAAATAGACATTCTATTCTAAACTCCAAAATTGCAATCTTTTGAAAGGAGAGAACATCATTAGTTTCCCAAAATAGTAAACTTTACAACACTAGCAAATATTGAAGTGTTTATTTGTGAAAAATTCTCCTTGGTGGAGTTTAACTTATATTGACATGATTCAAGTTAAGTTAGAAAGTAGACTTGATTTTCTATTACACAAAAAATGTCTTTTTGAAAAAAGATTTTTTTTGTCTTGAGCAACCCAAAAAAAATGGGCAGCGACCAAAAAATGGTTGATTGGGCGCTTACGGGGGTAGGAGGCTCAAATTCCATTTAGTCTTTTTGAACCGCCCATGTAGGGGTTATAAAAGTAGTGCAGAGAGGTGCTTAACCCCTACATCCCTAAATGTCCCCTCCGGAGACAAATGAGATTTTGGATAGGTACCTACTGCCTCAATTTTTGTCCTGATTTTTTGAAACTTTTTTTGAAGATAGGAAAACACATTAGCTTTGCAAATGTCATGCCTAGATAAGCAAAAATTTATGGAGATTGGGCAACAAAAATTATTTTACAAAAACTTGAATCCTTTTTTCTATAACTTCCTTCTCACAGGTTATAGTTTTGTCTACATTTGATGCTTTGGTTCATTCCATTTGGACTACTTATGAGAAAGTTATGGACAATCTTGTTTTTTGCTCAACTCAAGCACATTCTTAAGAAAATAACTTATAGAGTTCATTTTTGAATGCAAGTTTCTCATTTTTTCAAAGAAAATTGTTGGAAAGGATAAAGTTTGCTTTCTAGGGTAGTTGCAAGAATGACATGCCAATTTTGTCTCAAACACCCTTAAGACTAGTAGTACTATGTAGTACTATGAGCTTTTGAAATATATATTTTTAAATAAAATAAAATATGGAAAATGTGTAAAGCACTTAAAATAGAATACTTGTGAAAATTCAAATCTAGCAAAATTTTATTCTAAAAGTTATGCACAAAAATAGAGGAACAGAAATTACCAACAAACAGCCAATTTCTTTCTTGCTTTTTAGAAATAGTAAAATAATTCAATAAAATAAAATAAAAAATAGCCCTTTGAGAATCCATTAAACACATTCACATGGTACCAGCCCTTTTTTTTCGGCACCAAAGTGCCACTTGTCCTCTCCACATTGGAGCAAAACTGGGGGGAAGGAAATCTAGTAGTGGAAACTAGCACCCTGGTGCCGAAAAAAAGGGCTGCATGGTACAATTGCTTTGTTGAGGAATTTCTTCGTATTTTGCCAATGAAGGGAGATAGGATGCCCATTTTGAGACAATGTAGATGCCATGGAATTTATAATTTTGAAAAACCCTTCTACAAATGCATGTAAGCATGCTCCATAAACAACATCCCTAATTTATAGCCCTAGAAAAGCTTTTTTGGACCCAAACTAATACTAAAAACCCCCAAAATGGCCAAGGTAGACACCTATTTTGGGACTGCTTAAAAATAGCAAAATAATTTCATAAAACACCAAAAAATCACTGAATGTCAATAACTTGCATGTTCATGTTACTCTAAAAGGACAAGTCAATATGACTTCTTTTGCAAAAGTTACAAAGCAAAAAACAAGCCACAACAAATGAGGGGGACACAATGTAGTACATGTCATTCTTGCAATCACCCTCTAGAACAAGCTCACCATTGGGATTATTGCGTTTCAATACCATTACAGGGTTGTTAACAATTTAAGCTTTTGTTCAATCTCATACCTTCTTCACCTAATGTTTTTTTTAAGTATGAAAATTAAGTATTTTTGTTTTGATTATTTTCCAAAGACTCTCAACCCATTTTTCCACCATAAATTTTTAAATTTCAAAATTCTATAGTGCAAAAAATTTAAGCTAAAAAAAGTTCAAAGTCAAATAATCTAGTCATGCAAGGTGCAAAAGAGTTTCTTTTTTACTCATTAGACACAAATATTTTGCATTCTGGGGTGGTCAAAGTTTTTGAGTTTTTTTCCCGCATTCTTATACTAGTCTAGTACAAGATCCTATGGCTAGATATGAAAAAAGACCAATTTTCAAACTTTTTTACTCTTTGCAATAGAAATGGTAGTTTTGAGTGTCTTTTGACAAAGTAAAGGCCCCACGGCTTTAGGGGTTAAATGGGTCACATTTTCTATGTTCAAAAATTGTACTTGTGCATGTACTATTTTAGGAACTTAAGAGAGTGACATGAGCCACTGTTCAGTGTGCTTATCTATACTACTAAGTGGGAGGCACTCACTCCGCGCCCTTTTCTAGAACCTTCTAGAATTTTTGAACTATAGAAGGTCAATAATACTTAGGAAACCTAGCATCAAGGTTGTTGAGCTTCCTTTATGCAAATCCTTGAGCTTCATTTATACAAATCCTTGAGCTTCCTCCATACAAACTGGTTGATCTTTTTCTCAAGTGATCTTGTTATGAGCATAAGAAGAAACACCAAACGCATTAAAATTAAGAAAACTCACTTCAACTATAAAAGCACCATGGTTTTGAGGCCACAAATACTGCTTTCAATGGTTATGTTTCTATAGCAATGCAAAACTTCTTCAAGGTAGGTTTTTGCTAATGCAAAGCATCCTCTCATGCGGTGCACTCTAGAGCCAATAATTTACCAGGTGACGACTAGAATGGGAACAATTGGTGAAGGACTCTCATTTTCGCAGGAAGGCATCTAGGTCATGAAGAAGAGGTTGTGACAGAGTCTAGAGCTTCGTTTTTGAAAAATCAGAATACTCACGTTATTTGGTTTTCTAATTCAGTTGACAATTTGAAAACTTTTTAAACTTTTTCAGTCAGTGTATGTATAAGTTACTTACAGATTAAGAACAGAGTCTAAAATAGAATCTGTGAGGTAGAATTTCCTCATCCTCACCTGGTTTGCAAGGATGTGGTCCTGGTTAATATTCCTTGATGATGCTCTCATCCTTTTTTGATGATGCTCTTGACTTTTAACCATGGACTACCTTATCAAACTACTTGTTGTAATGAAGGCACTTACTACTTTTGATTGTATATAAGGAACAAAATGACGGTGCATCAAAGTTAGATTTTGAACTAGTTGTGAGAGTTTTTTTGTAAAGTATATAAAGATTAGATTGTAGACCAATTGATTTAATTTTGTAAAGTTAAATGTTACATTACCCATGCATGTTCAATTCACGCAAAGTGTGTGCTTGTATACTAGTTGGTCATAATTGTGTTCAACTTTGTCTTATAGTAAAATGTAGATATACGTCATACTAAATAAATGAAAACATGTTTTCAATCATAATTTGAGTATTAGAATATGGAATGGGTGCTTGCATGTTTTAATCCCTAAAGGACCTTGAGGAAAAAATGTGTCCTCAACCAATTTTTGAAGTTAAATAAAACCTTGCCAAATTACTATTTTTGGTAGTTTATTTTTTTGAAAGATTCCTTTTGGAGTTTAGATTTAGCTTCAAAAATTTGATTTTGCAAATGATTGATTATGATTTTTCTATTCAAGGTTTTGTGCACATGTGTTCATTGCTATCTTGACTTTACTACGTAGTGTTGAGGGCTCTTGGGAATGACCTCAAGTACACTAGATCTTTGAGAAAAATTCACATTAGAAATTCATTTATAAAAAATCGTAGAGTAGACTTTGAGAAGTCATAAATTGATCGGGGTTATGCATGTTAGGCCTTTTAATCTCATAATTTTTTGGTGACCAACTTTTTAACTTTGACATGTGAAAAGAAGATTGAAAGATTTCAAATCACTTTCACAAGTTTAACAACCTCATGATCAAACATTAAAATCTTTCAATCCATAAGAGATATTGTTATGTTTTCTTTTCTAATGTGATTTCTAATATGTCTAACGTTATTTTATACGGTTACAATTCAAAAAGAATTGATACAACTCATCAAAATGCTGGCTATTTGTTCCAATTAGAGTAAATTCCTAGAAGCTCAGGAATCTCCAAGGTCAATTTGGTCATGATCACCCTAGCATTATAATCTCTATAGAAGGAATTTTGATACTTTTTGAAGATGTTAGTCAAAACAAATGATGTGCATATGGGTGTTTCCTATATATCCATGCAATCAAATCTCAAAAAGTCATCACCAATGATATTTACTCAACTACCATGTAAAACCATGAATTTTAGTTAAAGTAATTCACCAAAATTAGACTTTTGGTTTTTGGTAGCTGAAAATTGGTATGCTCAATTGAGATTACATGAGAATTAGATACCAACATTATGAGAATGAAATGCCAATCATGTTCTTTGTTATACTAGTTTTTTTGAATGCCATAAGAGGGATTACATATACTTTCATTTTGGTATTGTACAATGGAATGAGTCCAAATTTGTACTATTACATTGTAAATCAAATGCACTTGTTTTTGGGACAAGGTTGATAACAAGCATTTGGGATTTTGTATTGCTTGCACAAGAATTTCATCATAGGATTAAAAGCCTTTAGGTTTGACATTCCACTTTCTACTTTGATTTTCTAGATGGTTGCAACTTAACAAGTCTATGTGGACTTCCACTAGCCAAAACACACCTAGAGTTGTTGAATGTTAAAGCTTAGTCATTTAAAATGCACGTTTGTTTGTGATTTGTAATGTTGCATGAACAAGTGACATACTAGAAGTATTTGGAGTAGCAAAACTTGCTTGCAGCCCTTGACTCTGCTCATAAATTATTTGAAATTATGCTTGTTTGTAATAGAGTAAAGTACAATAATGAAAGTGTAGAGGGGGGTTTTGAAATTGGGCCTTTTTATTCTCTTATAGTTGGTGGAAGAACAAAAAAATATTGAATTAGACTACAAATACACTGAGGTTAGGATGTTGTAATGTATGTGACTTACTTATGCATCATGAGAGTTTGGTAAACAACAAAGTGAAGAGACTATCGGAGCTTGGATTTGACCACCACACTATCATTTCAAGTTTCTTTTTTCTTAAATGTGAACATAAGTAAGCAAAAAACTACTAGTTTGGAGGTTTTTAGTCATTTACCAAACTTGCTCCATATCACATTCAATGTATTTCCAACCAATTGATGTCATTTTAGTATCACTGTAAAAATGATTCTAACTACAAAGAATTTTTTTGTTGTGTTGTTCATGTTCTTGCGTGCAAGATCAAATTGGGGATTAGAAGTTTGTAGGCAACGTTTTGGTGAGATCAACCATGGCTTGAGATCCACTATGGAATTATTAATAGTGTTTGATTTTGGAAAGTAGGAGGGGCATCAAAATTTGCATTTTCACAATACTAGTAAGTTGCTAAAGAGTTTGAAAGGGACAATAAATTAGCATGGAGACTAGAACATTTTTCTTTTGCATTCATGTCTAAAGAACTATAGCTTGAATACATATGCAGCTTTTGTACCATTTAAGTGTTAAATTTGTGTAAGTATGATGTGTATTAAAAAATAATAGTCCAATTATCAATCTTCATATTATGTTGGCATTGAAATATTGGCTTTCTCATTGTACCTTTTATTATTTGAATAATCATTGAAGTTGTCCATCATCAATGATCAATGGATAAGCACTTTTGAGATGTTTCTTGCTCATTGAAGAAAATCAAGGGACTATCTAGTACATGATGCTAAATGTCATATTGATTAACGGGCTAGCATTTAAGTAGAACTAATGATCTTGAGTATGTTTGAATTTTTGTTGGAAGTGCTCATCTTGTACAACTATAGTAACATGTATTCATATATTATCTTGCCAACATTCTAATGAGTTCTTTTTGTTGTATTGTTGTCATACTTTCATGCTTCTAGCTTGGAGTAAAAACCATGAACTCTTTTGTAATAGTGGGTTCAAGAATGGTGCTGATTTAATTTGCATGTTTAGTGGGGTTCATTACCAATATAGGTACAATTTGATTCTTTGCTGCATACTCACTACTTACAAAAATTTGGGGTGTAAATTCAAACCTATGTTTTGCATTATGTGTTTTTGACATCCTTGTTGTTTTTTAAATGCACTACTATAGAACCTTTTTAATTAACAATAAATATTTGTTCTTGTTTCAAAGATCATAAATGAACACTTTTTATGTTAATTTTTTTTAGAAAGAGGGACGTGTGATTTTCATACATCATGGACATTTTCCAGCATCTATACGAACCAATTTCATTGTGATACACCCAAATGTTTAGAATATCGTGTGAATAGTGACACAAGTAAATAAAATCTCAAAGTTTTTCATGACATGCATGTCAGTTTTTACAAAGAACATTGAACTGACAACGGTTGTAAACTGCAGGAAATTTAACCCATGAGCAGCCTGAAGGCCTTTTTTGGCCATATGTATGAGCTTAATACGTATCAATAGTGATCACACAATGCTTCAATTTCTACTGTAAAATCTTTAATTATCAACCACAATCACACAAGTTTCAATCTTTGATGTTGTTTTGCACTTCTTGAAATTTGATGGAGACAATATTTGACTAATACGACCCCATATCTTCAAAGCCCTAAGGCTGGTCAGGGGTTAAAGTAGCAAGCCTTAATCATATTGAAACCTTGATATAGCATTTTGATAATAACAACTCCATCAATTGTAATGAACATTTGACAATCACAACATTTGATTGAAATTTAACTTAGAAACCATACTTTAACCCCTAAATGCCCAAGCCCTATCTGAGCTTCTTGGACTTCCCATGAACTGAACAATTAATCAACCTTTTCATAAATTTCATCAATTTTTTTTCAATTGTAAGCGTAAAAATTTAAACTAAACATGTTAAAGATTGCATGAGAAAAGAAAACACAACATTATCACTTATAGTTTGAAACATTATAACATTTGAACATGAGGGTGTTAAAACTGCAAAAGTGACTTAAAGACTTCTAATCCTCATTTCATATGTCAGATCTAAAAAGTTGATCACCAAAAGAATATGAGGTTTAAGGTCATTACATGCCTAACTCTAATCAATTTATAGTTTTAAAAATCTACTCCTCCATGTTTAAAATTAATTTCTAATGTGTACTTTTCTCCAAGCTTTAGTGTGTTTGAGGCTCATTTTCAAGATTTTCCAACACTAGAAAACTCAAGATTGCAGTGGACACCCTTGTACAAAATCTTGAGCTTTCATTTTCAAATCAGATTTTTGATGCTGAAAGTAGACTTCAAAGAAAACTTATAATGAAAAATAAATATTAAAAACAATGATTTGATATAGTGTTATTCATCCTTAAAGTATCATAAAGACCCAAATCTGGTCGCTTGGGCATTTAGGGGTTAAGTAAGGTGAGGTGAGGTTTAACTAAAATGATTTCAAAACCAAAAAGATGTCAAAATTTTGAAAAGCTGTGGGCTTCACAATGTGTATTACAAATGATGAATTGTGTGACTCTAAAAAGTTATAAAATAAATTAGGAATAATTTTCAAGAATTTATTTATGGGAAAATTTCATGGATACCTCTAAAGTTTGTAATATTTCATAGATACTTAGCCCTTGCTTTTCTAGAAATATCACAAATACCCTTTGACCAAAATTTTCAAGCATTTGTTTTGTTGTACATATCACTCCCCTTCTTCCTTTGTGCAAACACATAACATGAAAGAAGTAATGTGCCCACAAAGGGAGGAACTAACATGCATAACAATTTTTTTTGTCCAAGGGTATTTGTGATATTTTTGAAAAAGCATAGGTATGTATGAAAATAGTGCAAACTTTAGGAGTATCCATGAAATTTTCCCTTTATTTATTAACCTCCATGAACATATAAGGTAGGAGCTCCCACAAGCATCAATTTAAGGGTTTTGAACATGATGAGTATTAATAAACGGTAAGCAAACCATAGGATCCTATTAGGAACAAAAAAAATAATGAGTTTGGACTTTTGAATGTATTATTTTGGATATTGTGAGAATAAGTTGTGAACTTTTAAAGAGCAAACTATCATTGCACCCATAACCAACACTCACATTTTATGTTCACATGTTATGCATCCTTGTAATTAAATCTAGGGAAAATATAAAAAATGCCCCTCAATTCTTTCAAAATACCAAATATACCCCTATATTATTTGAAATATCAAAAATACCCCTGCTTTTGTGTCAAATTATCAATTATACCCCTAGTTATCTTCAAACAAATATATATTCTTAATTTTCTTATGCCTTTTTACTGAAATTTTTGTAAGTAGTCACATTTGCACCAAAGGCAATGACAAAGATTAGTCAATACATGCCCACAATAAACTTAAATGCAAAAACCCTATATTAAACTTGCTTCCAAGATTTGACTAGTAGGCAACTTGCATCTAGATTTTGTAATTTTCATTGGCATCCCAATATTTACAAAAACTTGTTCTAAAGAAGTACAAAATACTCAAGATATTAGATGTTTTCAAAGACAACTAAGGGTATAACTGATATTCTGACACAAAACCAAGGGTATTTTCGATATTTCAGATAATACAGGGGTGTTTTTGATATTTCAAATAATACAAGGGTATATTTGATATTCAAAAAGAATTAAGGGGCATTTTTTATATTTTCCCTTAATCTATTCATTTCCACAAATTTTCCAAGATTTCAGAGGTGACGGTTATGGGGACACTAATGCTTATGGGTGTTCCTACCTTACAATTAATGCTTATGGGTGTTCCTACCTTACAATTAGCTTTCAAGATAAATTGACTTCAAGACTTGTTCTTGTGACTCAACTATGTGGAGTCTCAAATTTTGACAAAACAAAACGATATTGGACAAATTCATCATGGATCAAGACAAGTATCATATATGTCTACCAATTTTTGTGCTCTCCTATTTGCTTTTCATTTCTTACACCATAGAAAAAAACTGAATTAGTAGCACTCTATAGTTAGTTTGCATCAATGCATCGTTACAAAATAGAAGTTAATGCAAGAAAAATTCCATGCAATAATGTTTGCAAATTATAATTCAAAACCTTGAAACAAAAACTAATCTACTCATATACATTCTTAGCACACATTATTGCAAAGCAATCTCATACACAATTTCCAACTGTTTGTTATGTTTTCATTTATGTCGAAACCAAATTGTTCTTTGCAATCACACTAAAACCATCTCTCAAAATGGCTGTAATAAGAGCAAAACTATGCGCCACACAAATCACTGTGAACAAAGAGAGCTACATCATTGTACACTTCAACTACATATAAGTGCAAATGAGAAACATAGCCTACATTGTGAAGCATATACAATCTAAAAAGAGGACAAATCCCACAAAGCCCTCTAAATGAAATGTTCTCATCCGCTTCACTTTCTCCAATTTCTTCAACAATTACATCCTTTAAGGTCCATCGGCCTTCAAAGCTTCAATTGTGAGAGGTCTTAGAATCTCAAGGATTTGATCAAAAGTTGGCCTCAAAGCCGGATCTTTGTGCCAACACCTCTTCACCATATCCATAATTTGCGGTGTGGTGTGTGTAGGTAATATGGGTCTAGCACCACCAATCACCCCCTCGTAATCATTTGCACGTAACTCTTCAAAAGGGATGCGGCCCGTAAGGATCTCATAACAAGTCATCCCATAACTATACACATCCGCTTCCTTGCTAAATACCTCCGGATTTTGATATACGTTCTTGTTCTTCACGGCAAGCAATATTTCAGGCGCCCTCCAAAACCCAGTCCCCACTACTCCAACTGAACACTCATAATCTGCTACAACACATTCAAATTCATGTGGTTTCAAGAGAAAAGGGTCAACTTCTGAAAACTTCTCACCCACACCAAAGACGAGTATGTTGGCAGCTTTGAGGTCCCTATGCACAATACCTTTGGCATGCAAACTTTGCATACCATTAGCAATATACCACATGCACCAAGCGGCTATGTTGTTTGGAAACGGTGCACCTTGGTTGTTGTCATCTAGCATTCTTACAACGATGAGCTTCCGCAAATCACCCCACGCTCTGTCCATCAAGAACGCGAACCTTCCATCATCCTTCAACAACCGTGCACCAGCTATTCCATTACAACCCTCAATATATGACCAGCCTTCCTCTTGTATAAGTGTGTCGTTGAGCAGGGAGGGCGGCAACAGCCTTTGCAGGTCTCTCAGGGATGTTCCCTCCTTGAACACCTTCATAACGAATCTCATATCTCTCTCGCCACAAGAACACACCAAATGAGCATGAAAGAGTTGGGCTTGCGCCCCCTCCGCAAACGGCTTCTCGCTGCTTAGCTTCACCTCCCCTGGAACAGGTTTGCCATCTGTATGAGACATCCACCGAGGTAGCTTCTGCACGTGGTCCAGCCCCACATTGTTGTCGTCTACGAAGAATCCACCGGGATACCTCGCCTGCAAACTCCGAAACTCCACCACGTTCTCCTTTGCCACCCTCTCATTCCACTCCTCCATTGTCTCCACCTCGCTCCTCCTCTCCAACGCCGAGGTTGACGACCACTCCACCGCTCCAACCTCCACAGCAGTCACATACGTACTCGTCAGCTCACTCCAATGCACTTTGGACGCTTCGATATCCGCCTCCACCCTCGCCTCATCGTCGTTCACATCCATCGTGCTCAAGGCCTCCCTCAAGCTCTCAACGTGAGTTGAAACGAACTCTGTAGAGCACGTAGCAGCATCCGCCATGGCTACTCTCTAGAATGTCAATTCGCTTGGAACTGAGCAACAAGAAGACTTCCTGTGGGTACAAGAATGCAAAGAGTCATGAGGTGCACTTCACAAAGAAAGGACTTCACATGCTGGACTACTCTGACAGTCACTTATTTCACTAAAGGCACTCTTCTAGCACGTGAGGGCTCAGGAAACTCATCTGTGAGGCACAAGAGTAGCTGACCAAATGCAAGGTCAACTTTGTTAATATGACCAAACCTCACGACGTAAGCAGATTTTATAAAACAGGTATCCTCAAACGCCCATCCATACCTACCAGTTTTCAAAGCATAGTACAATTGAATGGCACACTTCTGGAGCTATCAAGCATGCCAGTACAATGAAGTTGACCATGTGCACATTTCCAGTACTTACAACGCGATCCAAGCAGCACATCACAGCCTCTAAAGCTCTCAAAACGGAACAAAAACGCAGACAACAGTTCTACCAACTTCACAAAGAGCTTGACCACTGCTTCACGAAAGCAGCCAGGAATTACAATTAAACATTCTAAAAAGCATATCACATTGCTAGCAACCAAACCCTCAACCAAACCCTAAACGCACAGCTGCTTCAATCCTTCAACACACTCACCGCCAATCTGGTCAGGTTGAAAGCAAATCAGCCGCTCCTCTCCCCTCCGCACCGCACTCTTCGAACGCAACACCAAAACCCCAAGAGCTTGAAAGGGAACTAGAAACAGACGGTAGCTTCACCTGGACGTGCAGAGTGCCTCCAAACCCTCGTGACCAACAAGACTCCGGGCTTAAGTACCGCACGATCTCAGCAATATAAATCCAATGCAGAAGCAGCGTCGCGTACAGACAGGACAACACGGAGTGTTGGAAGGCACAAGTGCGCAGTGAGAGAGCCGCGCCAAACTTGTCTGAACTTCGACGAGTGCTTGCGAGAGGAAGGAGTGGTCGGCTGTGTATCTGGATTCGACATTCCGGCTTATACTCAAGCACGGCAACGCACATTGCCATTGCCAGTGGGGGTGCTCTGCCACTTCCTGCCACCAGACCTCTAGATTCCTTGGGTACAATGCGCAGCAAGTCCGAGACTTGGTATATGGTACAGTAATATGGTACAAGCCAAGGTAAGGAGGGATGAAGACATGTTGTGCTCCGAAGCAGGGTTTTTTTTTTTTTTTTTTGGTTTTCTCACCAATGCTTGGGTGGCATTTTTTGAAAATGGTTTGTAGCTTGCTGGCTCCGTCCCTATATTGGTTGGAGTTCAAGGTGGCCTTAATGCATGGATTTTTGGAGCATCATGAGATTTTTTTTTGTAGGTTAAAAGCATATTCTTTGGTCATTTTTTGAAAACATCCAAATAACCATTGTCATTACTTAAGTATTGTATTGAATTGGATTAGGCATCACCTCAAAAAAATTAAAATGTTCAAATAATTTTAAAATGATGGCATCAATTTTCAATTTGATAAGGATTTTATGAAAGCCTAGGTTGCAATGCAATTTTCATTATTGCAATCTGACAATTCTTGAAAAAAATTCCCCCTTTTTTTCCTATAGGCTTGAAGCTAGCCTTTTTTTTTTCTTTTTTTCTTTTTTTTTGACGCAATTGGGCCTTAAATTGCCCAAAAAATAAAAACACTAGTAAGGAGGGATGAAGACATTTTGTGCTCTGAAATCTTTCACTAACATTGAGAGGTGCATAATGGATTCTATATGGTAAGGGTAGTGAACATTTCAGGGTGTGGATTCTCTTTGTATCATTACCATTGAACTTCAGAAATTCGTGAGGAATTCGACAAGAGTTCCAAAAACAGGGATTAGAATGAGTCAGATGCACCTTCCATTTTCTTGCTTGGAAGTTGTAGCGGTGTGGACTGTGTAGGTGTGCTAGCTTTCCAACATAGCCAAATCAGTCCTTAGATGGTCACTTTTTTTGACCCTTGTATGTTTCTGCCTATTTCACAGGCTAGTTTGTGGACTCAGGGTGAAGGAGGTCCAACTGTTTCAAGAAGGCAGAAACGTAAAGTGAAGTTTAGAAGTGCTCCACTTGCAAGCCGAGTTCGGAAATTCGGCATTGATATTTAGATTTAGGCCCTCTGTATGACTGGAGTCTGGATGTGTCTACAATAGTGCTGTGAAAGAAAGAAGAGAAAACCGACCAACTACACAGCATGGGCAGAGTTTTACTTTCTATTCTTGTTTGTAAATAACAGAGCTTTGTCCACGCAGGGTCCACAATCTTACGTGTGCAGTTTACCAAGTCCAATTCTGAGTACAGTGAGGTGTTTGAAAGATGTGCCAAGCAGATTGCTGGTAAGGTAAGGTAGTGTGCTCATAAACCGTCCATCTAAGGGCTCATCCACCTTTTTCATGGTTTTCTGTGGATGGGAGGATTTTCAGTTCATTGGATGCAAAATGTAACACAAGTCGTTTCATATTTTTTGAAGCATATTTGAATTACTTATGAATTTTCAAAGTGCATGTGTCATAGGTCCTTTTTATGACCCAAGACCTTCCAAAGAACCGTTCACTTGCAAGTTGTGAAGAGAATGATTGGCTCTTGCAATAAAAAACACCTTTACTTTCATGCGTTCAAGGATTGTATGATGCAAATTTAAGAACCACCCATTGCACCATTTCACTACAAGCTACCTGGATGGTATAAAATGTGCTAGAGGAATTCGAGCACACTACCTTAGTATGCTCTAAAACCATCACTTTAATCCCAAAATGCCCAAGGTTCCACACTATGGAGTTTGAAAGATTTCAGTAACATTTGAAACCTTGTTGAAGGCACTCATTTGTTTGATTGTTTGAAGGTTTTTTTTTTGGTGGGGTGGAGAGTTGCGGGTTGCAGTTAGATTTAGCATTCAATTTTAAAATCCCCTATATCTTGTTCCAATTCTTTTTGGTGGAAGGTAAAGTGCAAGCATACTTATTGTGTTATGAATAGTGCTGTGAATAGTGTCATGAAAAGTGTCACATAGCCTATGACAAGCTGCCACATTGGAAAGATGGGCATGAAGTTGAGAAAAAAGTGAAGATTTCCCTTTGGCACTCCCTTGGATAGCAATGGTTGTTTTATTGAAATTTTGTCATCTAACAAATTTGAAAGTGGTTTTGGACTAATTTCACTTGGACCATCTTTGCTCTAAAAACTAGAATTCATACACCATTGAATTTTCATTCTTTCATAATGAACCTTGGTCAATAATTGAAGCTAAAAACACTCTTTGTACTAGGCAATTGTGTTTTGAAGATTGTGTTGCATGCTCATTTGAAAAACTGTGGCCATGGATTTGGAAGGGGGGCCATTAGTTTTTAAGTAACAACAATAAACACTAAAAGCATCCTAAGTGATTGTTTCCCAATCTATATCCAAGAGTTGCCAATTTGCATTACAAGTTTTGGACAGCTCCAACTAAACCAAAAAACTTCATACTTATCCACATTCAATCAAAAATATCTTAAAATCCACATAACCATTTTGGATTTTTTCGGGTAGCACCATCTAGAAGCCTTAAAATTCAAGATTCTACAATTACAATTTGATTTTAATATTTAAAAATGATCTTACAAGGACAACTCAAAAGCTTGAAAACTGCCTTCCAACAACAAGAAAAACACCCTTGGGCATTTACGGGTTAAGCACGTGTGATCTAGAAGTGTGCAAATCAAAGTTCATTTAGTGTGTCAACACGTACATATGCAATGGTTCAGCAAGAACATGTCAAGCTTGATGAATCAAAATGAGGTTTTCTAAAGAATTGCTACAAGAGGGCAATTCACACTGAGCCCCACCACTCTCCAGGAAATATTTGAGTGTGAGCAGTTGATTTCCTTAAATTTCCGTATTGAACCAGTTTATCAAGGCATCGCTTCAATTAGTACTCTGTTCCACACGATAAACAAATAAATAAAGGATTTTTAGGTGGCTTTTTAACTAATGTTTATAAATTGCAAATAGTTCTTCCTCAATTCAGTCGGCTAGCTTTGGATTAGCTTTCATCACAAAGATTGAGTCTCACATTTCACTAAAAGCTTAGAATTTGATTGTTGAAGAGTCAAACATTAGGACTTGACATTTCACAATAAGTCTCAATTTTCACGTTTTAGTTCACGTTTGCCTACATGATGATACTTTTTGAAAGTTTTGGGGTTAAGAATGTGGAACTTTGTTCAAGGTTTGGGTCAAGCAAATTATTTGACTCAACTTTCAACCAGCCCCACCAATTTTGTACCTTTCTTTTGTATCCTTTTGAGCTCCCAATAATCCAACAAAACTAGGATCTTGGGTGGGACTTGCACATATGGGACGTGGGACATAATGTGAACAATTGTATTTGTGTTGACTCCTTGTATAACCCCTAAATGCCCAAAGTTTTTTTGAGCTTCTTGGAATTTCTATGAAAATTGAACTATCAACCAACATTTTCATAAATTTCATCAAGTTTTTTGTAATTGTACTCGTACAAATTCAAACTAAACATGTTAGAGATTACATGGAAAAAGAAAACACAACAATATCACTTAGTTTGAAAGATTATAATGTTTGAACATGAGGGTGTTAAAACTGCAAAAGTGACTTGAAGTTTTCCAATCTTCATTTCACATGTCAAATCTAAAAAGTTGGTCACCAAACAAATATGAGGTTTAAGGTCATTACATGTTTAACCTCAACCAATTTACGGTTTTCAAAATTAACTCCTATATTTTTTTTAAATGGATTTCTAATGTGGATTTTTCTCCAAGCTCTAGTGTATTTGAGGCTCATTTTCAAGATCTTCCAACACTAGAAAACTCAAGATTGTAGTGGACACCCTTGTACAAAATTTTGAATAGAAAGATCATCAACATTCATTTTCAAAATTAGATTTTTGATACTAAAAATAGTCTTCAAAACAAACTTGTGTTCAAAAGAAAATATCAAAAATAGTGATTTGATAAGATTTTGTTTGTATTCAAAGTTTCACAAACACCCAAATTGGGTGCCTTGGGCATTTAGGGGTTAAGTGACCTCCATGTACTGTACATATAATGAATAAGCACTTTCAAGAGAAATTGATCTCAAGCTCTACTCTCTAGTGCCTTAATTATATGGAGTCTTAAACTTTGACAAAACAAAAACTTAGTGGACAAATCCATTATGGACCCAAATAATTGTCATAGATGTTTTACAAAAAACACTAAAATAAAAAGTAAACATTTATCTAATTAGTCATTCATGGTTACACTTAAAAACCTAAAAAACATTTGTTTTGCTATGTACACTTTATTTCAATCATCACTAAAAAATATTAAACTCGTAGCAGTACTCTACAATTAGTTTGCTTTAATGCATTATTAAAAATAGAAGTGATATTACATTAAAAAACTCCATGCAATAATGTTTGAAAGTGTAGTACAAGCCTTCAAATAAGAACTAAACTACTCATACACAATATCTACAAACATGATTGCAAAACAATCTGGAAAACAACTTCCACTTGCTTCTCTTGTTTTCATATTTCTATGTTTTTTGAAACAAAACAAAGTTATTCTATGTAATCACATCAAAACATCTCTCACAATGGCTACAAAAGGAGCAAAAGTAATTGCCTTGCAAAACACTATAAACAATGAGAGTTATGTTTTTGTGTACTTCAACTACCTATGAGTGCAAATGATAAACATGGCCTACACTTTGAAGCATATACAATCCAAAGTGAGGATAATCCCACAAAACCCCCTAACCAATTTGTTCGCATTCCTTCAAAATTTCAAATACGAGGGGCTCTAGAATTTCAACAATTTGATCAAAAGTTGGCCTCAAAGCTGGATCCATGTGCCAACACCTCTTCACCATATCCATAATTTGCGGTGTGGTGTGTGTAGGTAATATGGGTCTGGCACCACCAATCACCCCATCGTAATCATTTCCCAAGAGCTCTTCAAAAGGGATGCGGCCCGTAAGGATCTCATAACAAGTCATCCCAAAACTATACACATCCGCTTCCTTGCTAAATATCTCCGGATTTTGATATACATTCCGGTTCTTCACAGCAAGCAATATTTCAGGTGCTCTCCAAAATCTAGTCCCCACTATTCCAACCGAGCACTCATAATCTGCTACATAACATCCAAATTTACGTGGGTTCAAGAGGAAAGGATCAACTAAATAATGATCATACACATCCACACCATAGACAAGTATGTTGGCAGCTTTGAGGTCCCTATGCACAATACCTTTGCCATGCAAATTTCGCATAGCACAAGCAATAAACCACATGCACCAAGCGGCTACGTCGTTTGGAAAGGGTGCACCTTGGTTGTTGTCATCAAGCATTCTTACATCGATGAGCTTCCGCAAATCACCCCACGCTCTCATCATCAAGAAGGCAAACCTTCCATCAGCCTTCAACAACCGTGCACCACCTATTCCATTACAACCCTCAATTTCTAACCAACCTTTCTCTTGTATGTCGTTGAGCATGGAGGGCGGCAACAGCCTTCGCAGGTCTCTCAGGGATGTTCCCTCCTTGAACACCTTCATAACGAATCTCTCATCTCTCTCGCCATCGCGATACACCAAATGAGCATGAAAGAGTTGGGCTTGCGCCCCCTCCGCAAACGGCTTCTCGCTGCTTAGCTTCACCTCCCCTCCAATAAGTTTGCCATCTTTATCAAACATCCACGAAGGTAGCTTCTGCACGTGGTCCAGCCCCACATTGTTGTCGTCTATGAAGAATCCGCCGGGATACCTCGCCTGCAAACTCCGGAACTCCACCACGTTGTCCTTTGCCACCCTCTCATTCCACCCCTCCGTTGTCTCCACCTCGCTCGTCCACTCCAACGCCGAGGTTGACGACGACTCCACCGCTCCAACCTCCACAGCAGTCACATACGTACTCGTCAGCTCACTCCAATGCACTTTAGACGCTTCGATCTCCGCCTCCACCCTCGCCTCATCGTCGTTCACATCCACCATGCTCAAGGCCTCCCTCAAGCTCTCAACGTGAGTTGAAACGAACTCTGTAGAGCACGTAGCAGCATCCGCCATGGCTACTCTCTTGAATGTCAATTCGCTTGGAACTGGGCAACAAGAAGACTTCCTGTGGGTAGAAGAATGCAAAGAGTCATGAGGTGCACTCCATAAAGAAAGGACTTCACATGCTGGACTACTCTAACAGTCACTTATTTCTCTAAAGGCACTCTTCTAGCACGTGAGGGCTCAGGAAACTCATCTCGGAGGCACAAGAGTAGCTGATCAAATGCAAGGTCAACTTTGTTAATATGACCAAACCTCGCGATATAAGCAGATTTTATAAAACAGGCATCCTCAAACGCCCATCCATACCTACCAGTTCTCAAAGCATTGTACAATTAAAATGGCACACTTCTGGAGCTCTCAAGCATGCCAGTACAATGAAGTTGACCATGTGTACATTTCAAGTACTTACAACGCGATCCAAGCAGCACATCACAGCCTCTAAAGCTCTCAAAACGGAACAAAAACGCAGACAACAGTTCTACCAACTTCACAAAGAGCATAACAACTGCTTCACGAAAGCAGCCAAGAAATTACGATTGAACATTCTAAAAAGCATATCACACTGCTCGCAACCAAACCCTAAACGCCCAGTTCCTGCAATCGTCCAACACACTCACCGCCAATCTGGTCAGGTTGCACGCTAATCAGCCGCTCCTCTCCCCTCCAAACCGCACTCTTCGAACGTAACACCAAAAACCCGAGAGCAAACCCGAGAGCTTGAAAGGGAACTAGAAACAGTCGGTAGCTTCACCAGGACGTGCGGAGTGCCTCCAACCCCTCGTGACCCGACAAGACTCCGGGCTTAAGTTCCTCGTGCTCCCAGCAATATAAACCCAGTCCAAAAGCAGCGCCGCATACAAACAGGAAAACACGGAATGTTGGAAGGGGGAAGTGCGAAGTGCGAGAGCCGTGCCCTGTAACTTCTACGAGAGTACGAGACTACGAGTGCTTAGCTTGCCAAGCGAAGGACCTTGTCAGCTTCGTAACTAGATTCGACATCCCGGCCTATCAACACGGCAACGTGCGTAGCTGGCCAGGGATTGGTTGTTGCCTTATCCATACTAATCAAAATATAAATTTGTTGAAGAAGGAAGAAGACAAATTGAGAGTTTACTTCTGGAAGTTGCAGAACGGTTTTGGGAACTTCAGAAGTTTCATTGCACTGGCAAGTGCTCTAAAACTTGAGGGGCTGCGATTAGATGGCATGCCGTTATGTGGGGGCAGGGTAGACAATTTCAACTGCCAGAAAATGTGAGAGTTTAAATACTTTGGGCATCTTCACCGGTGGTTCAAACTGGCTCAATGGATGAAATGTGTTGAAGTCTCTCAAAACCTTCTCAAATATTTTGTTTTGTTCTACCAAGTCTAGCAAGCCACTCTTCAAGCCACTATTTGTTCACTACTTGCCCAAAGTTTAGTGAGCTTCATCCTCTATTTTCCATGACAAGTGGTCAACTACTTATTTATGGGGTGTGTTGTAGTGGAAGGCCACCTTTTTGAAGAGTATGGGTGGAAATCAAGGGGCTTGACGCTTGTGACGCTTGGCCAAAACAACTGGAAAACTTTGAAAGAGTCTGGACTAGTGGAAATGCCCATACCATCAGGAGATTGAATTTGAGAATTCTGAATTTAGATTTGGATTCAGAGGCCCTAATTTTATCTAAGATTCTAATGAGGATACCACCAAACAACACCAAAACAAAGGGAAAAATTCTTACTCTTACCTGGTTTGAAAAAAACGATGAGATTTTGCCACTTCGATCCCACCAGACGGCATGTCATCTAACCCCAGCCCTGCTCAAGTGGTACTGGAAGCAAGAAGCGGATTCATGGTTGTAGTGGGGAGACGTTTTCACTGAGTTACTGGTCAGGAGTTCAGGCAGGGCGGAGAGGCTCAACGGGTATGGCTTTTGTAATCTTTAGGGATATTATCTGCATAATTTTCCGATTCATAGTTGTTATTAGTACTCTGAAAACGGTTGCATAAATTGTATGAACATGTAAAGTTGCAACCCTTTAAAAGCAACCTGCTAGTGCAATTCAGCGGCTTATTTAAATAACGTGAATACCTGACGTTGAACTTCCTAGGTTCGTACTTTTAGCTTCGTACTTTTATAGCCACTGTAGAAAAATCACAATGGTGGCAAATTATAAATCCTCCATGAGAAAAATTTACATGGGATCCATGGGTGGCTCCATCAAGATTCGGAGTACATACATCAAACCGCTAGTTACACCCAGAGGTAATGTGATATATACATAATTGGCGGTGTCCTCACTATGGTTTAAATGTTGGAGCTTGTTTGTCCCACGTCTTCTCATAAATGATTCTGGGCACAAAGTCTTGATAAGCGTCTTCGTTCCGCTTATTCAACAAATAGGACATTCCAGCTTCAACCTCCGACTTCACTCGCTGGTATAGGGCCTCTACAGCTTGTTTGTCATTCAAGGAGTTCCCAAGCTCTGCATTAAAGTAGAGGATTTTATAAACCGTAAGGACCTGATTTCGTTTCCTTCACTCACATTTACAAGCATGTGTTACATGTGTTACATGTGTTACAATACTTAAATGGACTCGAACAATATCCTATATTTCACACGTGTCGTTAGCAAAGCTCATCTCAGTACAGCACAAGCTATGCAATATACGAGTAAGGCGACAGATCTCAGGTGTTGGAATGACAACGGTAGGGATGGAATTTGTAAGGGAAGATTTCATGGATACCCCCTGAAGTTTGCAATATTTTCATAGATACCCCCGCTTTTTCAGAAATTTCACAAATACCCCTGGACCAAAATTTTCACGCGTTTTTTTCTTGTTGTCCGTGGCACTTCATTTCACGCATAACAAGAAGGAAGTAGTGTGCCCACAAAGGGAGAAGGAAGTGACATGCACAACAAAACAAACGCCTGAATTTTTCGGTCCAAGGGTATTTATGAAATTTCTGAAAAGCAGGGGTATCTATGAAAGTATTGCAAACTTCAGGGGTATCCATGAAATTTTCCCAATTTGTAAATGGGACATACGTACCGTGCGTGTAGATTGGCCTCTGATATGTGAAGTACATGCGAGGGGGAGGCGTGGGAATGCCCAAGGTGCCTAACATATGTCCTTCGTCTTCATTTCCCTCTCTTTGTTGTCTGAAAAGTTGTCACTTCCATTAGTCAGCGTTCATAAGCGAGAATCTTTGCAACCACAAAAATCCACATAGTTTTAAGCGTCCTGGAACATCTACCAAATTTCTCACAACTTCGCAATTTGCATCTATGAGAAACAGAGAGGAATGAGATACCTGGCACGTGGCATTTGATTTCCTAGACGCTGTAGCTGCTCTCCAACTATCGGCATACCCAAAATTTGCTGTTGATCCAATACTATCTGCTCTCTCAAATGTAGCATACACCAGAAGATAAAGTTCAATGAGTTGCAATTCCAGGGTACTCAATCCAGAATGACCCTGATTCAGTTGCCAAAAATCTGCATTGAGTCACGACCCAATTTGAAGGCCGCCTCAGCCTTCGTGAACAGACAATTGAAGTCAAAATAAGCAAGATTTGAAACCAGTGCAAATTAATGACTAGAATGACTGTTTCAGGGACAAAATAAGGTTACCTTGATAAACTCATCGCCGCCCACAGCAGCCATGGGTATGATCGCAGCGCCGTGCCGTATGGCAGTCCGTACAAACTCTGGTTTGGCGGGCCAAATTAGCTTATAACTCTCCCCCTGAGTCCGTGAACAACAAATTGTGAGAAACTTGCATCCAAGCCAATGAATGCAAAAAGTCAGTAACACCATATTAGGTGAATTGGGAAAAAGAGTACATTTTGGGACTTCCACTATTTTTGTCATTATGTAAAATTCAGCATATTACAACAAAAAAAAGCATGCAAATGAATTTCTTGTACAGTATTGAAGTCTCAGTGATTGCCTACAAGAATTTCAAATAATTTTCAGCTTTGAGCTATAGCTTTGCTTACATTTACTGTATGCAAGATTAAGGTGGAGTACAAAATGGTACCTCCGTTTTTCCCAATTTATCTAATATGGAATGATTCCATTCCACTGAGAAAAACGTGAAGGAAGGGCAATACCTTGCGCTTGACGGCTTCACGTATTCCACCTGGAAGAAGAAAGACGGTCTCCTTGGCAGCCAATAACTTGTACAGATTGCTTCCTGATACAGGAACAGCTCCCAGCAGTCGTGCCAAATCCGGCAATGCAGATGGTGACATAACTTCTCCAGGTTGATCTGCATTATATGTAAGTCAAAATTTCTCAAAACTCGACATTGTTTTTTAAATTCTCATACTTGAGGATAAGTGTTGCTCAAAGTTGGTAGTTATGAGAAAAAAATTGTTTACCTACTGTTAACAGTGGGTGAGCCAAGGCCCGAATCATCACGTTCTGGCTTTCCAAGAAAGACCCTATAATGATTCCTAAATCGAACCCCACAAAAGTGTGGTTACAGACGAGGAGGATCGGCCTTTCCTTGGTGAGTTGTGGCAGTCCTCTTTTCACTGACCCATTTTCCTGGACGTGGAAAAACACAGGGCTGAAGAGCTGCTTCATCAAACTGCACGAACACCAAAACAAAATTTACTTAGTCTTACGTGGAAGGATTACCAACAGAAAAATTTCACGAGTTTCTGACAAGTCCGAAATAACTCCAGAACCGTGACATAGAAGCTGCTTCTATATTTGTTAAATTGGGAAAAAGATACATTTTGGGACTTTTGAACTTTGCACTTGTGAGAGTATTTTGGCAATTTAAAGTGCACTAAGTTTTATGATAAATTCTTCAAGATTCTGCATCATTGATGTGAGCTCTTGAAGATATCATCATTTATTTCACTCTACATCACCAAAATATTCTCATAAATACAAAATTCAAAAGTCTCAAAATGAGTCCTTTCTCCCGATTTAACAAATATGGTGTTAGCAATGATCTAGACAATAATGGTCAACCTCGACATCTAGTGTAAAGAATATCTTCAGAGTATTTAGGGGATGTAGGATTCTTCCACACATGATGGTACTCAGAAACGTGAACGTACTCGAGATGGGCGTTCCGAAATGATTCTATCTCCTTTTCAGTAGGTGGAATGTAGTCAGTAACAACGTTTCGTGGCTTGGAACGTCTGTACATGTTGGAAGCTTTTATCAAACTCGCTAGCTCAATGCCGTCTTCCTGTTGTTTACAAAACCGGCACACAAGGTGACAAACACCATATTAGGTAAAATTGGGAAAAAGGGAGGGACCATTTTGTACTCCACCTCAATCGTACATATAGTAAATGTAGGCACAGCCGTAGCTCAAAGTTGTAATTATTTGAAATTCTTGGAGGGAATCACTGACACTTCACTAATGTACAAGAAAGTGCACGCTTGATTTTTTTGTAAAATGCTAAATTGTACACAATGGCAGAAATAGTGAAAGTCCCAGAATGTACTGTTTTCCCCAATTTACCTAATAAGTTGTCACAACTTAGGTAGGGGACGTAAATTCGAATAAACGTTGTCCTCCTCTGCTCACTTATATAAAGTCGTGAACATCACTTGTGCTTTACTAACTCAAATTTGTAAAGTAGAACAGAAATTTCTGCTATAACAAAAATGAACAAACCTAAAGCAAACAGAGGGAGACAACGGCGGAAGCATTCACCAGAAGAAGAGCTCCACCACGATCTAGAAAACTTCGACCAATAGCTGAAGGAATAGCCTCTTTCAAATTTTTTGCCTCGTCTTTATTCTGTGCCTTCCCACTAGTCGCCAAAACTTCAACCACAGTTTCAATGAAACGTCTTGGCAATTCATACCAAACATTGTTCTAAATTCATGTACACTAGAGTCTTACCAAGCATCTGCAAGAACTCTAAATACTAGTGCTTTAAGGAAGACTTTGACCTAAGGTTTAGCAATCATAAGTCCATCTGCACGAGCCAAAGGCAGACTACCATACCTGTACAGCACAAGGACATCGGCCTTGACTCTTTTCATTTGCGACACTGCACTCCGCGCAGCCATTTGTAATTGATTCACCTTTCGTGGGGCTACAGCTTTTGACCAAGCAACAGAAGCACTCTGCATGATTTGTCAAAAATAGCACGTTATCAACTCTATATCGAGATCTTGTGCGAATTTTCTTGCACTAGATCAAAACTCAGGAATCAAGTATCACTGTACAGTTCACTAAATTCACTATATATCATTAATTTGGGAAAACCACTTTCCCAAAACAGATTTTGGAGATACTAAATTTTGCATTTGAGATAATATTTTGATGATTTAAAGTGAGATTTTTGATAAGTTCTTCAAGATATTTCATCATCAATGTAAGGTCTTGAAGAATTCATCATAAAACTCACTCTAAATCACCTAAAAACTCTTAAAAATGAAAAATCCAGAAATCCCAAAATTCGGGTTTTTTCCCAAATTAACGAATATCGCGTTTCTGTTGAAGGAACGGGTGTAGTAACGTGTGTTCAAAGTGGCTCGAAGCGGACATATGATTGTGAAAGAAACTCACAGCAATGACTTGAAGAACATCGAGCAACTGCAACATGAATTTCTGTGATTTTTCCATTCGTGGAAGAGAGGGATCCACAATCGCCTTAGCAATGGTGACAGGATCACCTGCCATTCCCACAAGAGTTATTCCTCCTGCTTACAGAATCCTTAATATACTTTCAGTAACAAATCACCCAAATGATTCACAGTTATACATGCTATAACTTCAAGATAAGCTAAGTATTTGAAGGACCACTAACTGAGGCTCACAAAATGGAGGAGATTTAGGGCAAGGCTTTGCACCAACGCTCATTGAGAAAAGAAACGGGAGAGATGATGAAATCGGTCCAGGAGCTGAATCAAGCAAATCAACTCCGGGAGGCAAGATTTTTCTTTCGTCGCACCATGTTGCTGCAATGTGCAGGCAAGCAAAAAGCATCAACAGAGGGTCTTATCTGGACGCAACTGGTGGAACACTTACATAAATACTCCCTCTGTCCCTCTAAAAACGTCCAAAAAGCTTCCTTGCAAAGGATTAATTGTATTTTTAGTCTTTGAGCTAGTGACACATGCATTTCTAGAATCAATATATCATCTACCAAATGTAGGCAAAATCTCCAGCTTTGATGTTGCCGTTTGAGCACCCAAATTCCATGCAAAAAGTACCATATTTGTGCATGTTGTCAACTCCTCATTAATGATTTTAAAGATTAGTAGCAACAATGGTACCTCATATGGGCAAGACCAAGCTTGCTAGGAGAGGAATGCTCTATAATTGCTTAATTTGCCCCCATGAGATCGTTGAGCATGGCAAACGCTTTCTCAGCCTTTGAAATCAGCAAAAAGAGGGAGCTTTTTAGTCGTACAAGAAATGTGTCTGATTTGGAGCTTTTTAGAGAGACAGAGGGAGTAACATAGAACTTGAAGAATATTTCAATAGAAAGAAGAACCAGATGTGCGTAAGCAAATACCAGGGTCTACGAGAATGAGAACCAAGTCAAGATCTGGATTGCGTGCAGCAATGGAGATAGCAAGCAACGCTCCATATCCTTCACCCAGCAAATATGTAGGTCTTCCTTTCCGTAGTGACGACTCTTTTTTAACGGCTCTTTCGATAAACGTGACCAACTCTGCGCAGAACTGAATAATCAGTAGTCACACAACAAGCCTACCAGGCTCAAAAATAAAAGATACAAGACATTAATCAAATGAACCTCCACGTACCTTCATTTGTGGATGTGTCATGCACTGGAACATGCAAACGCCGCACTTCGAATAGCCTGGCGAGCTTCTCTTGATGCAATGATAAGCTCAAGCCATTAGAGATTATATCTGTACGGATACATAGCATACCTATTAGGTCACTTCGGTTTTTCTGGAAAGTCCTAGTGATGCTTAAGGTAGAAGCACCCAAAAGTGACACTTACTTCAGATGTGATAATCTGAAGGGTCTTTTGAGAATCTAATGGCGTGGGCTTGTTAGGAAATGGGTACAAATGTAAGTAAAATTGTTTTTGGAATTTTCTGAGATTGTATGAATAAATCAAGAATTGTTGAAGGTAACTCCCTAGATTGATCTATTGTGTACACTAGATCCTTGAAAAAGCAACAACAAAAAGATCATGTTACATCCAATCATAAACCGTCACCTCCACAATTTCTATTCATTTGTGTTAAATTGTGTGTCTAGTTTGGGTGCTTGCGTTTCTTGATTGGGTGCATGAGGGCTTAGCTTTAGGTTTATTTATAAATGTCACTAAATGGCTAGTGTCACTTTTGGGTGCTTCTACCTTAACTAAGGTAGCAACACCCTAAACCATCACTATACCCATAACCATCACCTCTAAAATCTTGGAACATTTGTGGAAGTGAATAGATGTAATTACAAGGATGTACAACATGTGAACATCAAACCTTAATGTTGATATTAGATGCAATTGTAATTGGCTCGTTAAAAAATCACTACTTGTTCTCACAGTATCCAAATAATACATTCAAAAGTGCAAACTTGCAAACTCATCATTTTTCTCTTGTTAATAAGATCCTATAATTTGCGAGATGCTTATTAATAAGCATCATGTTCAAAACCCTTAATTTCACGGTAACGGGTGCTGCTACCTTATGTTTGAAAGGAAGAATCATGTACCTGGAAGGCAGAGGAATAGCGGTGCATTTTCTGGTTTAGGGTTTCCAGCACCCGTGTAAGAAAGCCACCGGGGTGGCCCAGTGTCTTCTCGTGTGAGTTCCTGAAGCTCCTTCCAGACCAAATGACCTCTGTGTTGCTCATTATCTTTGCAAATTTCCATGTGACCCGAGCTTGCGAGCTCCTCCAACGTGTCAGATTGAGCTTCATGCTCTCTGAAGTCTTTTGAAGGCTTTGGGGCGATCACTGTCTCATTCTTTCGCCCTTGTAATGATATCGTGTCTCCTTTCTTCTTCTTGCGAGGAACGTCAGTAGAAGAAGACAATTTTGCATTGGCTGTTCGGGAGCTGCTAAAGTGTATGGAAAAGCTTCTCCCACTTGACGGAGGCAGGACATTAAATTCGGCAAATTTTGGCAAAATAATCGAGTGATTGCGTCTTGTGTATGGAGAGTGCGGAAGAAAGGAGCCATTCTTAATGACATCCATTTCGACGTCACTTCTACAATATCAGTGCCAAATGAGCAATTTGAGGGATATGTAAATGATCACTGAATGGTTACAAGATCCTAAGCTTCAGTAGATCGGCCGATCGGTAGAACAGACTGAAATCGACAAAAGCAGATACTGGCACAGGATCAACCTGTTAGTTAGAGCTATACAGAACGTAGCGGAAAACATTAAGAATAGAAATGGAGCGACGTCTTCGGACCGAATGGCATATTCTAACCTTGCCAACTGCACACCGTGCTCCAAGAATAATCAAGAAATGAAACACAAAAGAAAAAAAGAACACTAAAAGAAAAGGCAGAGATAAGCTCCAAACTTCAACTTCACAACTACCTTGCACTCTCGATCAGACACCAGAAATTTGAACCGTGTCAAGTGAGAGCACGAGATCAACCTGCTAAAGCTGTACAGAACGTAGCGGAACACATTAAGAAAGGAAAGGAGCGACCTTGTCAATTGTACACAGCGCTCCTAGAATAATCAAGAAATGAAAAACGAGGCAGTGATCAAGCTCCAAAATTTTATGCAACAACTATCTTGCACTCTCGATCGATCGGACTGTAACAAAAAATCATGAACCGTGTCAAGTGGGAGCACGGGATCAACCTGCTAAAGCTATACACACGTAGCGGAAAACATGAAGAAAAGGAATGAAGCGACGTCAGACTGAGTGGCATCCACCGAATTGTAACGTACCGCATGACGTGAGCGACGGCGTGCAATGGAGAATGGAAAATGCAGGTACACGCAAAGGACGCTAGTTCACTTGCAATTTGGAGTGAAATGCTTGGGAAATGGGTTGTGGCTGTTGTACGGTACGGAGCTGGAGTGTTTGTTGGTGGAAACAAAAGCTGGAAACCGTGTTGTCAAAGGCACGACTCTCTGTTATAGTGAATGTCACTCCAGACCAGGACCTCTTTTTTCTTCTGAACGGCATATTCGTTAATTTGGGACTAAACACCCATTTTGGGACTAAACTAGGTTTAAGGTAATCACCTTAAACCATGCTATAGGTTTAAGCAGCGCTTTTTTTGGTACACGTGCCCTCACTCAAGAGGAGGAATTTGCGTGGGACAAAATCTTAGTGGCTCAAACTAGATCTAATACCGTCAAACACTAGAAGAAAACCTGTCAAAAAATTGCGTTTCACTTAATAAAATATGTGAAGTTGATTGTGTTGGGTTCTCTGTTTCCAACATAACTTTGCGTTGGAAATGGAGAACTCAACAAAATCAACTTCACATTTTTGTCAAGTGGAATGCAATTTTCGGGCAATTTTCTTCTAGTGAAATCTGGAGTTTAAACAATTTGAGGTAACTTTTTGGGTTTAAGGTGAAGTGCAATTTGGAAGTTGCATTTTCCCAATTTAACGAATATGGCGTTTCTAACAAAACAAGCTGTAGACTCCAGACTAGAAACTCTTATTTCTCCTAGCAAAACGAGCTTTAGGAAAGGCACTATATACTATATGTGCCTTGTAGAGGATAATTGTGTGGCACTCACTCTTATATAAAAGTATGAGTAAATATCTTATAAGTTTTTGTAAAATTCAAAAACATTTTCAAAGTAGCAAATTATATGTCATATTTAACTTATGGGAAACTTTCATGGATACCCTTAAAGTTTGCAATATTTTCATAAATACCCCTGCCTTTTCACAAATTTCACAAATATCTTTGGACCAAAATTTTTAGAAGTTTGTTTTGTTGTGCATGTCACTTCCTTCTCCCTTTGTGCACACATTACTTCTTTCTTGCTATGTGTGTGCGCAAAGGAAGAAGGGAAGTAACATGCATAACAAAACAAACACCTAAATTCTTTGGTCCAAGGGTATTTGTGAAATTTCTGAAAAAACAGGGATATTCATGAAAATATTGCAAACTTCAAGGGTATCCATGAAATTTTCTCGTAACTTATTATGGATTGCATGAAATCCATAAGAAAGAATTTGCTTTAGTGTGCAAACTTTGGGAGAACTTTTAGTGTTCAGGTACACCCTCAAAGATGCATTTTTTTTTGGAACTGAATTTTGTTACGCTTGATTGAAACTGCATAAGAATTACAAAATCATAATGCAAAGCAAAAAAATCCAAATTATTCTCTGCTTTTTACAAACTTCTTTGAACTGCAAAAAAACTCCAAACGTAGACTTACTGGCAAGTACTGTACAGTACAAACAGTCAAACACTGATGATATTACAATGATTTTCATAAAACTTTATTGCTATACTGACAAATTTGGAAACAAAGTTGAGCTCTTCGTCAGACTTGCTCTCTATATTCTACCAATGGCTCTCAACAACCCAGCAAAATTCTTTGCTTGCCATATTCTTCAACATCCAAGGTAAAAATACATGCACTGCTTGAGGTAGGATGACAAGAAAGTTTGGAATATACCCTAGTATTAGGTGGTTATGTTTGTCGACAACCACTCCCATTCTCGATGACAATCTAAGATGAAGATCCACAGACGCCAACAATGCAAACCAACGCAAAGAGCAATCGATATGGAAATGTTTTGCAAATACAAAAAAGTCTCATATCGATTATAAATTGAGCAATATAAAATATGGAGGAAGCACGCAGAGGTTAGGATTAGCAACAGGTGCCAAAGCTAAGGAAGGGCAAGACAAGAGGATTTGGAACTTTAGACAAAACTAGATGTTACACACTTACAATTGTAATAGTATCTAGAAAGTTGCATGAGCCTCTAAGTGGCAAAGGAACTAGTTATATGGTAACTTTCCAAGGTAAGGCAACCTAATTGTGAAGGCAACCTAAATGCACTCTCTAGTGTACAATAAATAGTGCATTCATATCACCTTACCTTGGAAAGTTATCTTATGACTCATTCCTTAACCACTTGGAGGCACATGCAACACTCTTGATATTACGTTTTCACATGGTTTACAACTTGAATGTTGCTAGTATATTTCTCTGCAACTTTATTGTTGTTACCAAGTTCTTTAAAAAAAAACTATTGCAATAGTTATTGATGAAAATTATAGTAGCACTAATAAGTGTTTATATAATTATATACGGAATTGATATGCGTACCACACCTTTTTGACTAACCCACCACACCACACCCCGGGGTAAATTTTAGATTTCTACTATCAAAAAGCTGGATTTAAAAATTTGGAATTCAAATTTGGACTTGAGACCTGGATTTTGTCTAAAACCATACAAAAATGTTGTAATTAAACAACACCCAACGAAAAAGCTTAACGTGGGGGAAAAGTATAACTTTTACTTTTGTTTTTAAAAAAAATCAGCTTTTTCATTGGGTGTTGTTCAATTACAACATTTTTATGATTCTAAACAAAATCACCATAGATTGTTGAGTCCAAATCTGAATTCCAAATTCCCAAATTCAATTTTTTAATGGTAGAAATCTAAAATATACCCCGGGGTGTGGTGTGATAGTCAAAAAGGTGTGGTACGCATATCAATTCCCAATTATATACTGTAGAATGTTGAGAAATTAGTTTGGGGCAACGTAAACGGTGGCAGCCGGCTCCTTGACCAAGTCGCCGTATCGAACAGGCCTGGTACGAAGCCGACTACTCTTTACTTGGCAAGCAATGGTGCACTGAGTTTATGCGCGGCGCGGTTCTTTCACCGCGCACTTCCACCTCTGACACCCCGTGTTTTTACCTGTCTGTATGCAACGCTGCTTCGGGATTGGCCTTGTTGCTGGGGAGCCCGCGGAGCTTGAGCGAGGATCCTTGGGGGTGACGAGGGTCTGGGGGCAGTGTGCCCGTCCTGTGGCGATCATCGACTGTTTCTAGTTCCGATCCACGTTCTCGGGGCTTTGGTGATGCATTGGAAGAGTGCGGTGTGGAAGGAGAGGAGCGGCTGATTGGCGGGCAACCCATCCAGATTGCCGGTAAGTTCGGACGATCAGAGGAATTGTGCGTTTAGGGTTTGGATGCGAGCAGTGTGATTTTTTTCTAAGCCTTCAGTGCAGTTCCTTGCAAGTTTCCTAAAGCAGTTATCACGCCCTTTAGAAGTGAGCAGAATTGTGAATTGTTCCATTTCGTCCCTTTTTAGAGCTGTTGGGGGCTCATATGTGGTACTTGGATTGGGCTGTAAGTACTCAAAATGTATACATGGTTGACCTCGTAGTGAACTTCGCTGTACTAGCATTCTTGAGAGCGCCAGAATTGTGGCATGCAACTAGTGAATGCTCTGAGAAGTAGGATAGATCTGGATTTACTACACACGACGCCGGCGTTGGAAAGTCCGGATGGGCTGAAGTTCCGCCATGTGAACGAAGTTGACCTTCACACATGAATTTTCTGCCACTTGACGGGCTACAGTAGTATCTAGGAAGTGACTGACTTGCCCGAGTAGTTCATCTTGTGAAGTCGCTTCATGCGAAGTGCATCTCATGACCCTGTCCATTTTTGTATCCACAGGAAGTCTTTCGGTTGCCCGGTTCCGAGGAAACTAAAGTTGAAGGGAGCAGCCATGGCGGAAGCGCACACCACCGCAGATGCAGCCGCATGCTCTACAGGGCTCTTTCCGGCACGCTCTACAGTGTTCTTTCCGGCACGCTTTGAGAGGTTGCGGGGGGTCTTGAGGACAGTGGATGTGGACGAAGATGAGGCGAGGGTGCAGGCTGAGATCAAAGTTTCCAACGTGCACTGGAGTGAGCTGAGGAGTGTTCTCGTCACTGATGTGGAGATTCCAGTGGTGGAGATGCCAGTGGTGGAGTCGTCGTCGAGCTCGGAGTCAGAGAGGACGAGCGAGGTGGAGAGAGTGCGGGAGGAGAATGAGAGGGTGGCAAAGGACAACGTGGTGGTGTTTCGGAGTTTGCAGGCGATGTATCCCGGTGGATTCTTTGTAGATGAAAACGATGTGGGACCTGACCACTTACAGAAGCTACCTCGGTGGCTAATTGGTGGAGATAATAAGCGTAAAGCTGGGGAGGTTGAGCTAAGCAGCGAGAAGCCGTTTGCCGAGGGGGCGCAAGCCCAACTCTTTCATACTTATATGGTATTCCCTGATGGCGACAGTTGGAAGGGGTTTGTTACGAAGGTGTTCAAGGAGGGAACATCCCTGAGAGACCTGCAAAGGATGGTGCCGCCCTCCATGCTCAACGACAAACATACACAAGACGAAGGTTGGTTCAACTCAGATTTTTGTAATTATATATTCGGTGCACGGTTGTTGAAGGCTGATGGAAGGTTTGCGTTCTTGATGGCAAGAGCGTGGGGTGATTTGCGGAAGCTCATGGCTGTAAGAATGCTACGTAACAACAACTGCGGTGCACCCTTTTCAAACAAATTAGCTGTGTGGTGTGTGGTGCATGTGGGGTATTGCTCTGGGTATGCGGGGTTTGCATGGCAAAGGTATTGTGCATAGGGACCTCAAAGCTGCCAATATACTTATATTTGGTAGCATTGGGGTCAACGGGGTGTCAAAAATTGACCCTTTTCTCTTGAAACCAGATGAATTTGAATGTGTTGTAGCAGATTATGAGTGTTCAGTTGGAGTAGTAGGGACTGGATTTTGGAGGGCGCCTGAAATATTGCTTGCTGTGAAGAATAGGAATGTTCGTGAACACCCTGAGATATTTAGCAAGCAAGCGGATGTGTGTAGTTTTGGGATGACTTGTTATGAGATACTTACGGGCCGCATCCCTTTTGAAGAGCTATGTGGAATTGATTTTGATGTGGTGATTGGTGGTGCTAGACCCATATTACCTATAGAGATCCCACCATGGATAGCAGATATGGTGAACGGATGTTGGCACAATGACCCTGGTATGAGGCCAACATTTGATCAACTTGTTCAAATTTTTGAGACATATATATTGTAAAGAAAGCAATGTATGGAAAAATAGTTTGAGGCAGAAAATAGCCTTTTACAGTGTCTTGTAAAGTCAATGTCATTTTGGATTGGTTTCTGGTTGAGTTGTAGGCAACGTCATGTATGCTTTCAAGTTGTGCAATTTGGCAGCCATCTTATGTATGTTTTATTTGCCAGTCAGTCATTCTTTCAACTTGAAACTACTTTTTAAGAGATTTGGAGATTCTCATGGCAATATGATTCCATGGGAAAACTTTATATCCTTTTAAGTGAAAGGAAGTGCAATTGATTAAACAATTTAGTTGCTTTTTCAAATGCATTGCAGTAATATTTGCAAGCGTTCAATATTAATAGCTTGATTTAAATTCTAATGAATCAGATTATATTACGTTTTGAAGCACTATGGCATGGTCGCTCTACTACACTATCTTTTATGTTCCTTCCAATGCACTTGTAGCACACATGCTACAAAAAATATGAACGTATACATATATATGGATTCAATCCCAAATAGAAAATCAATATTTTGCATGTCATGAGAACATCTAAGAGGATGGCTAGTCTTGCTTATGATAGACTATGTACTATTTGTTTCTGATTCTGATAGCTTTTGTAAATGCTACACGATAACCTTTTCAACCTATGATAAGTTCGTTTGCCACACAATGGCTTTTTCAAAAGTTTGAGTACATGTAGTCAAAAAAAAAAAAACAAGAGAACAAATTTTGAGGTCAATTTCTTGGAAAATATGCATTCTTGTTTTATGTATATGAAAGTCAAAGTCTTGAAAACCATTTAAGATAAGTTCATGGAGTTTCAAGAATCACATGGTTTATTGTGGGAATTGATATGTGTACACCTAGGTTTGATATATGCACACTGGAAGGGGGGTAAATTTTAGATATTTACCATCAACAAGTTGAACTTGGAAAATTTGAATTCAAATTTGCACTACAAACCTTGATTTAATCTAGAACCACAAAGGAGGTTGCAATTAAACAACATCTAGCGGAAAAGCTTAGTTTTTTTCTATAAACAATGATAAAAGTAATGTAACCTCATTTGTGATTCTAAACAAAATCAAGGTTTTTAAATCCAAATTTGAATTAAAATTTCCCAAATTCAACTTGTTGATAGTAAATATCTAAAATTTACCCCTACATGTGCATATATCAAACCTAGGTGTGCACATATGATTTTTTTTTTTATTGTTTGTAATATATAATGTTATATTTATAACTATTTAAATTTTGGTCACTTTTTGCCCTTGAAGATCACTTCAATTGGGTTTCATCACACTTTACCAAAAGCGCACTATTGACTATCCAAGTTGAGTTTCAATCAAATATTATAACCATCAAATATTTACAAGAATTGATTAAGCTCTTATGATTATAATGCAATATCACGGCATTTGGTACGATAAAAGTTTGCAACATCATATTTACTACTCCAATATAAACATGACACTCTACAACCGCTGCCATTTCAATGTTGCTGAAGAGCACTAACTTAATTTATAGAGTTATTGAGATCCCTTTATTGCTCATATTGCTATTGACATGGATTTCCATGACTCTAAATAATTAAGTGTATCCATAATGAAATCATTTTTTGTTCCGATGCTATAAAATGTCCATGGTTTATAGGATTTATATGTTCCTTTTTCAAAAATCACAAAATAATACGTGTTCATTTATAATGTCATATTCTCCAAAACAAGCTCCAAAGTGACAGCAATTGCTCTAGATTGTTCCTAAGACTATAAACAAGTACATTTGAAAGAGAAAAAATCAAGGCGTCAAAAGCATGCAATGTGAAAGACAAGCTTAAATTATGTTTCAAAACTCTATAAGGAACTAGAGTCAAGGACATAACTTTCAAGAGTATTTCAAGGCAATAAGTGAGAAAATCAAAACGTTCGTTACTAAATATGAGTAGGAGAACATTATCACATTGTGAAATGAGTTGGTAAGGCTAAAGATTGTACAAAAAAGTTTCCACTATACACTAGTGCACAAAAGGGGTTAACCTTTAACCCCCGAGCACTCAGGCTGTATTTACCAAAATCAAGATTTTGGGAGACCTACAATTTTGATGTATCGTATCTCAGTCAGTTAGATGATCCACAAAAAGTTACCATTGAAAGTAGTGGAACACCTACTTAGAAAACGGTTTGCAAATTTTGGGAACAATTGACCCTGGGAGATGTGGGAGATTATAACATTTTATCAAACAACATGTGATGGCAAAATCTCAATTTTAGGCAGGCAAGTGCTATTCAATGATTTTTACAAAATTTTATAGTCCTTTGATTCATCGCAAAAAAATTGAGTAGCAACATTAGATGTGAATGAACACACTTCCAAAATATTGAAGATTACACTTCTTTTTATGCCAAGTTTTTAGGGCTTCAAAGTGCTATTGCACAAAAAACAATGACCTGCACAATTGGTGATGGTTGCCATAATAAGGGTTTAGAACATGCTTGAACCCTTGCCGACATCTTTCCCATTACTTCAAAGCACACACAAGGAAGCTTGCAAGGGATATTGACCTGTTGCAGCCTGTAAAACGCTACTTGCCACCACGCCTCGTATGGTGTTTTATCCAATCAAATCTCTTGCAGCACTTGTACAATAGTTGACTTTCCTTGCCAATACTCCATTGGCATGGACAACTTGAATGCCTTCATAATTGTAGTTTACAGCAAGATCAAAAATTGAAATCCAATTTCTTAAATAAGCGTTTTAAATCCCCAGCGACATGATCCCGTCGCTAGGGCGCTCAAGGGTTAAAGGATGTTGCCTATCAAAAGTATTGTTTGTACTTGTATGCGGACCATTTAGTACTTGAAGAAGTGAATTTATGACAAGTACCGAAAATTTCCCAAAAAATCCTAGTTGACCAACAATATGTTTACTACTTGGCTTGAAATTTTCAACTCCAATGGGATTCATGTGCTATCCAAATGCCCTGTCTTTACAACACATAAACCCATATACAAAACAACATCCTTTAGGGATTAATCCAACTTGGTATGTCTTCTAAAAAGCCCTATGAAGAATCCAGCTATCTCAAAAACAAATGATTTGTAGAAGTTTATTTATTGTTAATGCAAGCATTTACCAATGTCAAGCTGTCACATACAAGAGATAAGGTGGCCCCACCTATTCCCAACCATTGAACAAACCAAACCCTTATGTACCCAGGGTTTTCATTTCAAAACTGAAACAAAAACCTTGGGTACATAGGGGTCAGGTTTGTTAGATGGTCGGTTATGGGTGGGCTACCTTGGTTGTCAACAAAGAAACCATGGTTAACTCCGTATGTTTTCATAATTAGCACAATAGACATTACATCAAGTTGTCAAGTATAAGTCTTAGAAGGCATTTTGAAGAAGCTTGGAGTTGTTCATGGAGTCCGTAAAACACGCCTCTTACCAGCCACAAGTTATTTCAGTTATCGAGTTTGCATTTAACAACATTAACCCCTAAGGACCAAGCCCTTATTTCTTTGAAAATGACTGAAAATTGTCATTTTTGGGGGAATGAGTAGAAAGGTAGGCAAAAAAGTTTTTTTGAAAACTTAACCATAAGATCTTGCCCTAGACTATGGGAGGTACTAGTGGGAAAATTTTCAGCTCATTCTAGAAGTAAATGAGTGAGATATTGACAACTAAAGTGAAATAAAAAGTTTTTGTTCTTGCTGCCCAAAAATTTCAAAAGCCTTTGACGGCTTGTAAATCAAAAAAATTGCTCTATGCAAAGTTGAAGTTTATTTTTCTCATATAGAAGAAAAAGTTAGGTAAATGTGGGAGAATTTTCAAATGAATTGAAGGTGTGAATCATACCTTGTAAAATCTCGAATGCTGCAAGGCCATGAAATTTGCATATACGCTAGGCAATATTGGAGAATTTATGTAAAATTGAGAAATCTGAATTGCTTTGATCCAAATGGTAAAAACCAAGAAATCTTAATCTACTACAACTTGCAAAAAAAAAAGTAAAAAAAAAACACACAAAGAGCTCAAAATAGTAAAGCAACAAATTTTACAATGGAGGTTTGGCAGTCCCGTACCTACCCGCAAACTAAAATTTCTCATAACTTTCATCTCATCAATCAAAATTGAATGATTCAAAGATTTTCACATATATAAAAATCTAAAGAACCAATTTCAGATTTTTATTTAAAAAAAATACAATTTTGAATTTTTTTTTTGGGTTGCTCGCTCTCCCTCTTTTTCAAAAATTCATGCACAACTTCTTCAATAAATGTTGGAATGAAGAAAAAATTAGATGCCCACGTAGATCTTTGAATTGCCCACCTTCAATTAAAAGTTTCAAAGAATCACAAAAATTAGATTAGCTATAGGTACATGCCCAAAATCCATTTGTCCCCCAAGGGGACAGTTGGTCCTTTAGCGGTTAGCATGCACTATTTCTAAAAATGGGTAAATTTACAAGGTGCAAAAATATAGAAGTTCATTGTAATATCTAGGTCAATCCCATTTAATATAAATTACAATATTTAAGTGTTATTTCAAATACTGTGATCTAATTGGTTGAAATCTTGAAAAAGCATGTGAAGGATGCGGCATTATAGAGGCTATGCTAACAATTTGCAACATGAGGGGTAGCAAAAGGTTGTGACTAAAATCCTACTTGGAGAACACAAGTAGATATAGAAAGCTTCCCATATTTTCACATTAACCCATAAATGCCCCAAAGGCCTAAAAGAGGCCTCACATGATTTTAGAGGCTTATTTGAGGCATCAAATCTAATTTTTTGACCTTGCTATATTTATCAAGGCATTCAAGTGGTTCATGCAAGTGAAGTGATGCCAAGGCAAGTTAAATGTCGTACAAGTGCCTCAAAAGTCTTGATTGAGTGGAACACCATAGAGGACAAGGTGACAAGCAACATCTTACAAGCTGCAACTGGTCAATATCCCTTGCAAGCTCCCTTGCATGTGCTTTGTGGTAGCCGGAAATTTGCTTGCAAGGGTTCAAGCATGTTCTAGACCCTTACTATGGCAACCCTCAATGATTGTGTTGGTCATTGTTTTTTGGGCAGTAGCAGTTTGAAATCTTACAACTTGACATTTAAGAAAGTACAATTTTCAGTAATTTACAAGTGTGTGCATTCATACCTAATCTTGCTATTTGCAAAATTGAGAAGAGTCATAATCTTATAGAATCTTGTAAAAATCAATAAATAGCAACTATCTGCTAAAAATTGAGTTTTTGCCATCATACATTGTTTAATCATATGTTACAATCTTCCATCTCCCATGGTCAATGGTTCCTAAAATTTTAAGTTGATTTCTAAGTAAGTATTCCATTTAATTTCATTGGGTGCTTTTTAGGGATCATCCTAATGATTGAGATATGACGCATCAACATTGTGGGTCTCCCAAAATCCTAATATTGGTGACACTAGCTTGGGCACTTGGGGGTTACGTAGACAAAAGCCATCCAGTTTTTTAAAAAGAGACTTGCATTGATCAAAGTCTTGCTTAATTGACTCTAAAAGCAACCATGTTTTAAATGTGTTCCCTATTTAGAAATGGGTGACATGTCCATTCAAATATTTATTACTGTCATGAATGAGTTAGATAGACCTAAATGATCAGTTTATAAACCTCCTACCTTAGTAGTAGAAATAACATGTGGGTAGCTGCAAGAATGACCTGCTAGTTTTGTCTCAAACACCCTTAAAACTGGTAGTACTATGTAGTACTATGAGCTATTGAATTTTAAAAAATAAAATAAAATAAAATATGGAAAATTTGTAAAGCACTTAAACTACCATACTTGTGAAAATCAGACCTAGAAAAAAATTATTCTAAATGTCATGCACAAAACAAAATCACTAACAAAAAGTAAATTTCTTTCTTGCTTTTTAGAAAATGGTAAAATAATTCAAAAAAACAAAATAAAAACTAGCCATTTTAGAACCCATTAAACACATTCACATGGTACAATTGCTTTGCTGAGGAATTTCTTTGTATTTTGCCAATGAAGGGAGATAGGATGCCCACTTTGAGATAATGTAGATGCCATGGAATTTATAATTTTGCAAAACCCTTCTACAAATGCATGTAAAGCATGCTCCATATACAACATCCTTGATTTATAGCTTTAGAAAAGCTTTTTTGGCCCCAAAATAGTATTAAAAACCCTCAAAATGGCCAAGGTAGACACCTATTTTGGGGCTGCTTAAAAATAGTAAAATATTTTAAAAAACACCAAAAAATCACTGAATGACAATAACTTGCATGTCCATGTTACCCTAAAAGGACAAGTCAATATGACTTCTTTTGCAAAAACTACTAGCAAAAATAAACAGTAGACAGTGAGAGGGACAAAATGTAATACATATCATTCTTGCAATCGCCCCTCTGTAATATATTGCAACTACAAACCATATTGTATGAATATTGGTAATAAAATTCACTAAATCTTGAAAGAAATTAGCACCATATTTGAATCCAACGTACCAAGTTTGAACTCACCATAAAAAAGTTCATGACTCCTACTTCAAAATAGAAGCATCAAGGTGTGACAAGAAGACGGTAAAAAGAGCATATTAGAATATGGCGGTGCAATTCATCAACAAATATTACAATATAATTGCAAAAGACGCACATTTCCAATAAATATTCAAATAGATCGGTAGTTGATTCTATCTATAAATCAGACCATTACGCAATACAAGACTTGGCATCATACGTTGGAAAGCAACTTGATTTCATTAATGTAGAAGCAACATCACAAAAGTGTCCACATTGATTATTGACAATTTCAACCCTTGACGAATTTTAAAAATTTGATGGTTACAATGTTTACTCAACCAGTTGATGGATACAAACAAAAAAAAAGTAAATTTTAATATCAAATAACACTGAATTGGTTATTTTGCTTACAACATTTGAATGTATAACAAGATTTATACAAAATTTGAACTAGAATAATGGAATCATAATATTTCTTCAGGAAGAATAAATTTTTCATTAATGATGCTAAATAACAAGTGATGTAATCAGTCTATATTGCTGATTTCATGCTCATTTGTATTATGACACAAATTTGTAGAAATAAAAAAAACTAATACTCTAAAAAGATAGAAAATTAATTGAAGACTCTTCCTCTGTTTAAGTCAAACATTCAATTACTATTTGATATCAATAATTGCAGAGAAAATCTCAAGCCACAACTGAGGCCAAAATTTTATTATAAAATAATGTTCCAAAACATTAGCTTCTTTACCATGCAACACCATACAACAATTTTCTATTTCTTTCTTTCTTCTCATTTAAAATACACTCCATAACAACCTCCTTCAATAAATGAGAACAAGAACTTACGTAAATTGTTGCTCGCTACAAGTTGCTCAGCAAGCAGCTTGTTGTTTGCCCTTTGTTTAATTAAAATAAAAGAGCCCAAAGTTATTATATTGCAGCCAATTCCAATCTCTACTTGCCTTTGCCTTTGCCCCTTGTTGTTTACAAGAACTCCTTCAGCACAAGCAAATCACATACATTACATGTGTTTGATTTTTTTGATATCTCTACTCTTATACGCCTTCATGTATTTTATTACTAAACACTTTCCAAATAGACCTATCAAATCCAAAGCTGCCTCTTTGCTTTCACCATCACAATGCTTCAATGCATAAAAATATGTTTGAAAATGGTTTATGAGCAAATGGATTACAAACCAACTTTGAGGCAACTTGGTCCCCCATACTTCTCTAGTGTCACTTATAGACAGTACTATATGTTATAAAATGGACATACATTTTGAATGCTTAGACTATGACACTTCAACAACTCTATATGTATTTTAGTTAGTTGAGGTTTAAAGAAACTTATTAAATTATACACGCGCAATGAACAATCCAAAGGTTCAAAGAAAGGAGTGGATTGTCTAAGGGTAGTTGCAAGAAACACTTCACTATTTTGTCTCAAACACCCTTAGTACTTGTAGTACTAGTAGTACTACCAAGCTTTTGGATTTTTAAAAAATAAAATAAAACATGGAAAATTTGTAAAGCACTTAAAATAGCATACTCGTGAAGATTCAAACCTAGAAAAAAATTATTCTAAAAGTTATGCACAAAACAAAATCACCAAAAAAAGTCAATTTCTTTCTTGCTTTTTAGAAAATAGTAAAATAATTCAAAAAAACAAAATAAAAACTAGCCATTTGAGAATCCATTAAACATATTCACATGGTACAATTGCTTTGCTAAGGAATTTCTTTGTATTTTGCCAATGAGGGGAGATAGGATGCCCACTTTGAGACAATGTAGATGCCATAAAATTTATAATTTTGCAAAACCCTTCTATAAATGCATGTAAGCATGCTCCATAAACAACATCCTTGATTTATAGCCCTAGAAAAACTTTTTTGGACCCAAAATAGTATTAAAAACCCCCAAAATGGCCAAGGTAGACACCTATTTGGGGGCTGCTTAAAAATAGTAAAATAATTTAATAAAACCTCAAAAATTATGAGAGGTTTGCAACTATGACAAGTACCTTCCTCTGAAGTTTCAACTCAAAAGAACTTGCTACGCAAAAGTTACAAGCCAAAAACACCTACGAGAGGTGAAGGGGACAAAAAATAGTACAAGTGTTTCTTGCAATCACCCCTAAACATGTGGATTCACGACTCTCTTGCAGAGATTTTGCATAGAAACTACTAGCCCAATGATGGAACAATTGCATTTAATCTAAATGTCAATATATAGTACAAACATGACTTTGGAAGCATAAGTAAACTTTGCCATATCTATTACCATTGTAACAAAGTACCAACATTATATTTTCAGAAGGAATTTTGAAGCAAGAAGCATTTGACAACCTATTCCTATATGCTAATGTAAGGTTGCAAAAGAAATATATTAATGTAGTAGTTCAAATGACAAAAAAACAGAAAAAATCGGCTCTGTCATTGAGCTTGTCTATGAAACAGATGTAAGCTCTTTTAGTTTATTGAAGCTCAATACTTAAATGTCACAATTCTAACATTTTGAAATATAATAACCTATCTAACATAACCATCCTGGATGCTGCACAACAAATATAAACTTGAACCTACATGAGTATGAATGGGGGCCATAGGATATACTTTTATCGTTGAACTAGGGGATTCTGTGGCGCATTAACAAAACACTATTCAACCTTTACTTTTAGAAACCCAATATTACCATATTGAGGGTTAAGAAACAGCTTGAAATTTGTTAAAAACAGCAAGCCTAGTGAAAGTGGAATTTTTGTTACAAATTCCATAGGAAAGAATTTTTTTGGTATTACCAATGATGAAGGCTTTGTAGTTGTTTGTCATTGTGCAAACGCAATGGCAACTACAATAGTTTTCTGCAATAAATTTTCCGCACACACTTATGATGGCTATTTCACTCCGCTTGGGACAATGTCAAATCTTGTCTTTTGAGCCATGTAATAAGCCTTAATTTTTTTGCTTTTAACTCTTAGATTGCCAACATTGGAGTAGCTTTGAAAGAACCAACCAATGAAAAGCAAAAATTCGGACATGTAAGGGCTCCAAACATTCTCAACCTCTAGTGTAAAGTGGCCTTAAGACATTTGCAAGAGTTGGTGAAAAGTACAGTTTCCACATTGACAATTTTGCCAATCACTTCCATTTGAGTAGAAAGGAAACACTTGAAGGAACGTGAATGTTTTGTTGCCAGAACAAATCTAAAATCTGTCCACATTCACAAACATGTATTGCCATCGGTTTTATTTTTACATAATCATACAAGTGGAGGTTTCATCCAAACTGGATGAGTGGCAAACCATGAGAACTAAATTGCAACTTCAGGCACTTGTTACAACATGGCATGTGATAATGGTGACTTTCTAAGGGTGACCATCTGCAAGCCAAGTCCAACAATTGAATTGGCAAAGTTCTCATTCTGCAAATCTCTTTAATTCTCTAAGAGTATCTCCATTGGTTCACTCAAAACGGGCAATTGGCGTGTTTAGTGGCTCTTGGTCCTATCTTGGATCACCACTGGTGGCATGCAAAGGGAAATCTAAGTCAAAGCGGCTTTTCCAAATTGACCTCTCAAGACTTTCACTTGCCGCAACTACAAAGTTTTATAGGGAGCTAAATGTGCTGTTTTTGTTATCTATTTTGAGATAGATGGCAATCTTTGTCTCAAGCACGGAGTATGACATGGACCCAGACCCACCAAATTGATGCCCTGTCAGATGCCTTGTCACGTCAATGAGTTGGCACAAGGCAAACGTGGCACCTCCCCCAAGCATTGGAAGAGAAATATATTTCCAAATAAACCGCTCTTGAGTTGCTTTGCTGTGGCCCCGGTGAGCTCTTTTAGCCACGCCGCATGAAAGTGGAGAAATTGTGCACGCTCAATGACTTCCTCCCCGTCCCATTTCCATTGGTCCGATGGAGATGCCCTAAAAACAAGAGTTGTCATAGCTAATTAACAATCAATCGCCTTGCGGTTGCCTTGTCAATAAAGGATTAAGGTAGGGAGCTTATACATTGTTACTTTAAGAGCTGATTTGCTATTTCATGGGCTTTCTAAGATAGGAATTTTTTGACTAATTTTTAGATGAAGAGATATAAATGTCAAACGCAACACAATTTTTTCCATATTTTTTGAAGTATTATTGAATTGTTGATGAGTTTTCAAACTTTTTTGTGTAGTAGGCACCTTTTGTGACTCTATGTCACCCATAAGCTATTCCCTTGCAACTAATGATATAGAAATGAAGTGAAACCAAGGAATATGATTGCCTCTTACAATAGAATACACATTTTCTTTTTTGACTTAAAGAGATCTATTCAAGAACCACTTCATAACCATTCATGAGCTACCTATGAGACACTTTATATGAGATGATTGCAATTCAAGCTACCTACCTTAGACCTTAAATGCGGAAGGGTATTTTTTTGTTTTTAGAAGGTAGTTTTGAAGTTTTTGAATTGTCCTTGTAAGATCATTATTAAACATCAAAACAAAATTGTAACCGTTGAATCCTGAACTTCAATTCTTCTAGATGGAGCTATCCAAAAAAAGTTCAAAATAGCCATGTAGATTTTAATATTTATGTGATTGAATGATGAAGGGTATAGAATTTTTTGATTTTTTTGGAGCTGCCCAAAACTTCTATTGCAAATTGGCAACTTTTGAATACAAAATTGGAAAACAACCACTTAGGATGCTTTAGTGTTTATTGTTGTTGCTTCAAAACTCATAGCCCCCCCCTTCCAAATTCATGACCATAGTTTCACAAATGAGCAAGCAACGTAACTGTCAAATTGCAATCATCTAGTACAAAGAAATCTTTTGGCTTTAGTTATTGACCAAAAATCATTAGGAATGAAACAAAATTCAATAGTTAATGAATTCCAATTTTTATAACAAAGACCTTCCAAGTGAAGTTAATCCAAAAGCACTTTCAGATTTTGTTAGGCCTCAAAATTTCAATATAAAGGCCCTTACTGCCCAACAAAGTGCCCTAGGGAATCTTCACCTTTTTCTCAACTTAATGCTGGTTTTTTCAATGTGGCAACTTGTCATAGGCCCTAAGACACTATTCATGACGCTTTTCATGACACTATGCATGACACAAAATGTATGCTTGCAGTTAACCTTCTACCAAAAACAATTGGAATAAGATATAGAGAAAATATAGTTTTAAACAGTGAAGGTAACTTCAACTCACAACTTCTCCAAAAAAAACTTGAAAAATAATTAAATCCATGCCTTCAACAAGATTTCAAAGTTTCCCAAAAAATTAACAGTAGAATCTAGCGCCTTGGGCATTTAGGGGTTAAACAGTCAGGTATGGGTATATCTAAGGTAGCAACACCCATAAGCGTTGTGTCCCCACTGACATCACTTGATAGTGGCATGGACTAATAAATAAGAAAACAAATGGTTGTGGATGGCGGAGTGATGGTTATGAGTGATGAAGTGATGGTTATGGGTAACAAAGAGGTGGTTTTGGGTGACTGACATGATAATTTTGAGTGCCCCATCTCACTATTTAAGAACCAATAAACATTGGTTTTAGCATCTCTTACACACAACTATACAGTTTTAGTGATTTTGGACTTTGAAAAATCTATGTGAACAAATGCTTGCAATTAGAACTTTGAAATTGATGCCAATGGTTTTGGTTTCCTCTTCCAAACTTGAGTATTATTTTCAAAGTTCATCGATTGATTTTCCTACCCCAAAATCCTTGATTTGATACTTATGGGTGCTCCTACCTTACCGTATTGCTTTCCGACTATTCAACACAAGTGTCGGCCATGTTGTTGCCATGTCAAATAGGCCTAGATCGCGGTGACCAAGCCAACTACTCCCTCCTTTGGTAAGCGCTAGTAAGCTTAGGGCAGCTTCACACTATGGTTGAAGGTCAAGAGGCCTATTGGTCTGCACCAATTAGATTGCACAAAACCAATAGTCCGGCAGCTTAAGCCTTCACACTAGAGGTCAAACTCCAAAAGCCATCATCCCCATTTGCCTACATGGCAGCATTTTATCACCCAAGTTTGATGGCCTCTGGACAAATGTTGAACCCAAACTCTTGCCAAAAGGCCATCAGTTTTAGCATTTATTGTTGTTAATTTCAACATTTATTGTTTATTTTCAGCAAATTTTCTTTCTTGACCTCTCAACAAAATTTCATCAGTTTTAGCATTTATTGCTGTTAATTTATTTTCAGCAAATTTTCTTTCTTGGCCTCTCAACAAAATTTGGCCACTCAATTTTACGGCCTCTCGACTTGGGCGGTCATAGTGTGAAGCGGCCCTTACAAGTCCCAAACTCCCAGCAAGGCGCGCCTCTACTCCAGCACACTTCCTTCTCCAACACTTGATTTTTCCTGCCTATATGCGACGCTGCATCTGGATTGGACTTGTTCTTACGATCTAGCAAAGCTTGAGCGCCGAGTTTTACTGCTCACGACTCACGAGGTTTCGAAGACACTCTGCACGTCCAGTTGACGTTACCGACTCTTCCTGGTTCCAGATTGAGGCTCACGTGGTTCAAGTATTGCGTTTGAAGACTGCGGTGTGGCGGAGGAGAGCGGCTGATTTGTTTGCTTGCAACCTTACCAGGTTGGCTATGAGTTTAAGACGATCGGAGAGATTTTGCTGAGCAATGTGATTTTCTTTCGCAAGTTTCCTGAAGCAGTTATATTATCATGCGCTATCGAAGTTAGTAGAATGATGATTCTGTCCCGTTTCGTCCCACTTCAGAGCTGTTAAGGGCTGTGATTCGTTGCTCGGATTGGGTTGTAAGTAGTACTGGAAATGTACACATGGTTGGCCTCATAGTCAGCTTCGTTGCACTGTACTGGCATGCTTGAGAGTGCCGGAACTGTCACAGTTCTGCACAATGCTCTAGAAGAAATAGAAGATCTGGATTTCTGACTTAGGACGCCCGTGTTGGAAAGTCTCGATGTGATGAAGTTCCGCTACTGTATCAAAATTAACCTTCCATTTGATCAGCCATTCTTGTGCCAGTGTGCCTCGAAGGTATTCCCTATGCCCTCAAGTGCAGGAATGCCTTTAGGGAAGTGAATGATTGCCAAAATAGTCCGGCACCATGTGAAGTCCTTTCTTGTGAAGTGCATCTTATGACTTGATCTGTCTTCGTATTCCCAGGAATTCTTCCGGTTGCTCAGTTCTGAGGAACCTGAAGTTGGAGGGAATATCCATGGCTGAACCGCACGCCATGACAGATGCAGCCGCGTGTTCTACAGAGTTCTTTTCAGCACTCGTTGAGAGCTTGAGGGAGGGTTTGAGCACAGTGGATGTGGAAGAAGATGAGGCAAGGGTGGAGGTTGAGATTGAAGCGTCCAAAGTGCATTGGAGTGAGCTAACTAGTGCATATGCAACTGTAGGAGAGGTTCAAGAAATTTTGGCATCAGAGCCGTCCAGTTTGGAGTCAAAGAGGACAAGTGAGGTGGAGACAATGGAAGAGTGGAATGAGAGGGTGGCAGAGGACAACGTGGAGGTGTTTCAGAGTTTGCAGGCGAGGTATCCCTGTGGATTCTTCGTAAATGACAATGATGTGGGGCCTGACCACGTGCAAAAGCTACCATGGTGGATGTTTGATGAAGATGGTAAACTCGAACCTGTGGAGGTGAAGCTAAGCAGCGAGAAGCCGTTTGCCGAGGGAGCACAAGCCCAACTCTTTCATGCTCATTGGGTGTTTCCTTATGGCGACAGAAGGGAGAGATTGGTGTTGAAGGTGTTCGAGGGAACATCCCTGAGAGACTTGCAAAGGTTGTTAGCCGCCCTCCATGCTCAACGACAAACATACACAAAAGGAAGGTTTGATCGAATTACACTCTTGTAATATAACAATGGATGCACGGTTGTTGAAGGCTGATGGACGATTTGCATTCTTGATGTTGAGAATGTGGGGTGATTTGCGGAAGCTCATTGATGTGAGAATGCTACATAACAACAACCAAGTTGCACCCTTTCCAAATGACGTAGCTGCTTGGTGCATGTGGAGTATTGCTATAGGAATGGCAAGTTTGCATCGTAAGGGTATTGTGCATAGGGACCTCAAAGTTGCCAACATACTTATTGGTTGTGATGGGAATGATAGGTGGTCCAATCTTGATCCTATCCACTTAAATCTAGGTGAGTTTGATTGTTTTGTAGCAGATTATGAGTGCTCCGTTGGAGTGGTAGGGACTAGATTTTGGAGGGCACCTGAAATTTTGCTTGTCTTGAAGAATTGTAATGTTCATGAAAACCCCAAGTTGTTTAGCAAGGAAGTGAATGTGTATAGTTATGGGATGACTTGTTATGAAATCCTTACGGGTGGCATCCCTTTAGAAGAGTTGCGGGGAAGTGATTATGATGCAGTGATTGGTGGTGCTAGACCCATATTACCTAAGGAGATTGCACCATGGATGGTTGATATGGTGAAGAGATGTTGGCACCATGACCCTTCTATGAGGCTAATGTTCAATGAAATTGTGGGTATTTTTAGAGAAATTTTGGAAGAATTTGGACAAATACATGAAAATAAAGAAATCATTCATTGTTTGTTTATGGAATTGACAATGTATTATGTTTCCTTAAGCAATAGGGAATGTTTATTATGCATAGTTACATTGAGTAAATTTGTATGCTTACTTGTGAGTTGTATGTAGACTTATAGGTTTGATTGATTTTTGATTGCTTTTCTTGAGGTGTTGTGGTTAAAAATAAATTCAAAATCCTAATGTTAATGTAATTGTATGAAGTATCATTTCCCAGTTCTGATGAAATTGGTATGAACAAAGTAGTGACTCGATGTTTTTAGTTTCTTGCACCAGGAGTTGTTATCGTATTTATTAACAGCTGAATATTAATTGTATGGTTTGAGTCAATCTTTGAGTGATTGTGGTTTCTCTAGTTTTGAATTTTGGTTCATTCAATTCTTAACATATTGTAACATGGATATGTCCATGGAGTATAGCTGATGTAGCATTTTTGTTGTATATAGTTCGACTAAATCATTGCACAATTTTATTAACAAACGATTTTAGGTGTTCGTTGTACCAATAGAGGCAACAACTTAATTCAAAGTATAGTTTATTGTAAATCATTTTAGATATGTATCCCTCTCTTCCCTATCAGTCCTTTGTTAGGACTTAATGTAAATCATTTTACGCATGTATTTTTCTCTTTTTTTTTGTGAAAATCACTTAATGCATGTACTCCTTTCTCATATTGTGGTTAACAATAAAGTATGATGGATCATTAAAAGTTACACCACAACACTCTCTTTCAATCAATTAGATTGAGATGCTTCACCAATTGTTAACAACAAGTCATTGAAGTTGCACCACAACACTCTCTCAACCAATCAGAATGCGGATGTATTCTTTTATATTTATAAGCTAAGATATATATAAGACATGTAAACAAAACATTTAATGTGTTACAAAGCATGTCTAATAGTAATTACTTGAGTTAACAATATACAATTTGATTTCATTTTGACGTCAATTACAAATTCCATGTACCAACTTTTTTTATCTTTTTGAGTGTGTTAACTCCTAAATGCCTAAAGGTAATTTTCTCAATTTAGGAAGGCATTTTGGAAGTTTTTGAATTGTAGGTGTGGGATCATTATTTAACATGGATAGAAATTGTTTTATTACAGGATCTTGAACTTCAAAGCTTTCAAATGATGCTACCAAAAAAATTCAATAGAAAGCCATGCGGCTATTAAGATCTTTGTGATTGAATGTATATGAGTACACATTTCTATTTTTTTTGGAGGTGTCCAAAACTTGTTATGCAAATTGGCAACTTTTGAGTACAGAATTGAGAAACCACCACTTATGATGATGTAGTGCTTGTTGTTGTTATTTCAAAACTAAAGACTCCCCTTCCAAATCCATGATCACAATTTCACAAACTAGCTTGCAATGCAATGGTCAAAGAGCTACCACCATATACAAAAAAAATGTTTGGCTCCAATTATTGACCAAAAATCATTTTGAATGAAAGAACTTTCAACAATGAATGAATTCTAATTTGTATTAAAAAAAACATTCCAAGTGACATTAGCGCAAAAACACATTTAAATTTTGTTAAATGATTAATTTGTTTAAATAAAAGGGCCCTCATTGGCCATTGCCCTAGAGAATGCCCAAGGGAAATCTTCACTTTATTCTCAACTTGCTGTCAATTTTTTCAATGTGGCAGCTTGTCATAAGCTCTCTAGTGACATTATTCATCACACTTTTTGACGCGCAAAAGACATGCTTGTAATTTAGCTTCCACCAAAAACAATTGGAATGTGATGTGAAAAAAGTTCAAAGTGAAAATTGAAACTAATTTCAAACCACAGCTTCTCCAAAAAAAGAATTTTCAAAAATCAAAATCTTTGCGTACGACAAGGTCTCAAAGTTTCTTGGACACCCAAATTGGGTGCCACATGCATTTGGGGATTAAACGCAAGTTTGAATGTGAAAAGCAAATCAATTGGTCACATGTAGTTCCTTGTGAAGACTAATTCATAGGACATGCCATTTTGAAGCTTTTGCCACTCCCAATTTTGGCGTCCTAATTTTGGCGTCTTAATTTTGGCGTCTTACTGTAATTGATTCTTTGAAAATAGTACAAAGGTCTTCACACAAGGAGTCAAAGCCAAAATTTCAAAATGATTTGCAAAGTTTTCCAAACAACAATATTCGACAAGGTCTCAACTTCAAAAATTGGGTCGTCCAAACATGGAGCACAATTCTTGGCTACAAGATTATTGCAATATTTTATTAAAATGTGATCATATAAATACACTTGATGCATGTTTTATGAACAATCAACATTGTTGGAAGGAATGGAGATCTCAGTGGCTCTACTTGGTCTATTTTTGTATCCCGTTTCTTCCAAAATTGTCAACATTTGCAATAATGATCTTGACATTTTGGTCTGAATGCCTATTCTAGAAGAAACTAGCCCCCATTATACTCTTAAGGTGGCTTTACATTGAAAGCCGAGGATGTTTTCCTGCTTTTGACATTTCCAATGTTAGCCTACCATTGTTAATTTTTTTGAAAATAGCCTCAAGAGTCAATGCCTTTACACAAGGAACCAAAGCCAATTTTTCAAAAATGTATTTAAAATTTATAAGGCAAAATTAGATATGGCCCCAATTCTAAAAATTGGATCTTCCAAAGAATGGGAAGCCAATTTCTAGCATTCGGGACATTGTCAAATTTTATGAAATCTTAGGCCCCTTTACACAAGACTTGAGAATTGAGATGCCGTGAAGAAAGTCGCTTATGTGCCAGGGCTTGACCTTGAAAGGTCAGCCTTTGGAGGTAATTACTTTTAGTTGTAACATAAAGTGAGGAGGCACATGACTGAGATTCAATTTTTTATCATGATTCCTGAAACATAAAAATGATTGGTTGTAAGGATTTTGGTCAAATGGTCCCTCATAATGTTAGTAAGGCCTACCCCTTTTGATGAATTTGATGTAAATTTTGAGGGACTCAAAAATTGTGCACTTTTATTGCCACAAAGGATAAAAGTATTATCCACCTCATTTTATCTTTTTCTTGTCCTTGGGAAGAACAGTTTTAATATAAAGAGACAATGTCTTCTCAATTTCTGTAGTTTTCATTGGCTAAATTTTTTCTCTCCATGACTTCTTGCTTCTAGTGTAATAGGGCATTTCTTATCTAGATAGAGCATTCTTTTGAAATAGTCAATGTAAGATGGATGAATAACAAGAATGGCTCTAGACAGCTTCTTTTCTTATCCCTTTTCTTTTTTGATTTTCAAAATTTGCACTAAGGTAAGAGGCTTGAACTCCAACAAGGCATTAAAACCGCTCACCTCTCTAAATGAACTTAGCCAATACATGTTTTATTCATAGCCTTTCAGTAATGTATAGCAATATCTTGATGGAAAGTATTCCATCATGTAGATATTCATAGCTTTATTAAATATGTTTGATTTTCAATAGGTGATACATTTTTTTTTTTAATTAAATAAAACTGCTAGAAGAAATGGATTGGATTTGGAAAGCGAGAGAGAATAAGAGGGTAAGATTCTTGAGTGGAGATTAAGCATGGGATAGAGGATGAGCTAACGTGCACCCTACTTTAGAAACGGTGGAAAAGAAAAAGAAAGTTTCTCTTTAGCAAGTAGGAGTTGAGTGTGAGTGGCAGTTACCTGCAAATAGAGAAAGCTAAACCTTGAACGGAGGATAGCTCTTGGGTTATGTATCTTTTGTTTGTGAAATTTTGAGAGCTTATTCTTAGAGAAGAGACGTTTCCGAATGGTGTTTGCAACTTTGATTTGGAGCTAGGATGCAACAATTATGATTGCTTGAACTTGAGGATAGCTAAACCATTTAAGGTGCAAAGGTTTGGAGGTTGATTATCTCTAACAAGAAAGAGGCCGCAACTTTGAAGAACCATTATTTATGATAGGTTTTGTATTTTGCTTTGAAACTCTTACCAATAGTAGCTTAAAAGCTAGCTTCTCAAATTGCTATCACTTGAATTAAATGAAACATTATTGAGAGAGTTATGGTTTGTACAAGTTGAGAGGTTGGGTGTCTTCTCCAATTAAGATATCCAAAGTTTGATTAGCTATAATTTTTGGACAAAGTCTTAATTTTTGTTGGATTTTGTACATGTTTTACTTGCTAGTGTTAGCTTTCTGAACTATTATCACACTTGTCTTTTGAAACTATAACACAAAAGTTATAAAGCTTCAAAGATTTGGTAATTGGTTTGCTTAAGAGGGAGAGGAAATACCACTTTGTTTTCTTTCTATTTTTGATAGTAGATTAAAATGAAGTGAGAATTGAGGGTTTGAAAGAATTTAGAGTTTTGATAGATTTGAGGGTTTGAAGGACTTAGAGAATTGAATAGACGCCCATTCTTGAGAGCAGGTGCTCTCTAGAATTCTTCTTTAGGATTCATAATAAACGAAAATCATTCTACAGAGCAGGTGCTCTCTAGAATTGCAAAGCAAGTGCTCTCTAGAATTTCATCTAGAGTTTGTGATAGAAGAACCCATTTTGCAGAGCAGGTGCTCTTTAGAATTTCATCTAGAATTCTGTTTTGAGATTACAACAAGATAGATCTACAATACATACAAACGCAGCCAAACACTCCGCATATTCTCAAGGCGCGCTTCTCTCAACCTGACCGCGGACGTACATTTAAGGAGGTGGGTGGTTTTAGTGCCCTATAGCCTTTTCACTTCAAATTTTCATAAGTAATTCCATAGAGTTCTAAAAAATATGAAAAATTTTGGGTTAGATGCCAATTCTTCTTATTTTTCAAATCAACATACAAAAAACTATTTGAAGAAGTTCCACCTCCTCAAAATTCAGTTTTAGCCCTTAGATGATTGGTTTATGAGCCTCTTACCTTCCTAGTCTCAATTTTTTTGGTCTCAAGGCCTTTACATAGCAAAATTGGCCCTTGCTGTACTCCTTCATCGTCATAGGTGCTTGGGACTGCTCTTTAGGCAATTTGGGCTGCAATTTGAGCTACTATGATTCTAAGTTTCATGACCTCAACTCCTTGTGTGATGCGGCCCTTATCACAATGGATGTTTGGGGCCATTCTTCAAGCCATTTGGGCTAAGGCTTTAGTTGAAAGGGCCCCAAGTTTTCATGGTTTGATGTGTTGCCATGTGTGTTAGCAAGGGCAAAATGAAAAATCTCACCTTTTTTAGAAACAAGGATAAAAGTCATAATCTCCTATTTCAGATTTGGTCAAATTTTATTCTCCTCCACATTTCTCACAAAAGTCAGGATCTCTAAATCAGATGTAAAATCAAAATTCCCAGATTCCACCTCCCCATGGTAAATATCTAAACTAGTACATTTTCTAGTGGGGTGAAAAATCAGAATATTTCCACCTTGGCCCCATAAACACTAGTCTTGACCAAGAGCCATGACTAATAGATAAGCTTAACCCCTAAATGTATGAGGTCATTTTTGAGCTTCTAGGAATTTGCTCTAGCTTGAACAAAAAACCAATATTTTAATAAGATGTCTCAACTTTTTTTGAATTGTAACCATACAAAGTCAAACTAGATATGTTAGACATTGCATAGGACAAGAAAATATTGACAACAATATCACTTATGGATTGAAAGATTATAATGTTTGATAATGAGGGCGTTAAGATTGCAAATATGACTTCTAGTCTTTCAATCCTCTTTTCACATGTTGGATCTAAAAAGTTGGTTACCAAAAATATATAAGGTAAAAGAACACAACATATGTAACTCCAGGCACTTTCCAACTTTTCAAAATATCTTCTAAATTTTTTTTAAATGAATTTCTAGTGTAAACTTTTCTCCAAGATCTAGTGTATTTGAGGCTCATTTCCAAGAGCTCTCAACAGTACAAAATGTCAAGATCCTTGTACAAAATTTTGAATAGAAAAATCATAATCAATCATTTTCAAAATTAGATTTCTAGTGCTAAAACTAGACTTCAAGAAGAACATTGTAAAAATGTAAACTACTAAAAATAGCAACTTAGCTAGATTTGCTAAACTTCAAAGTATTGTTGACACCAAAATTTGGTGCCTCAAGCATTTAGGGGTTAACCCTTGAGCGCCCCAATGCCCCAAAACTAGCCTCTCTATATTTGACAATTTGTTGACTTTGACCTTTATAATCTTTTGATTTGTGCAATGAATGCTTACCAATTTTTACCAATTTTTTGATACATCTGCGGACCCTAAGTCTTGTGCAATATTAATGGCTAACTCTTTTAGATGTTGTTTTTGAACTTGCGGCACTAGATTGTTTGCAATGAGGTTCAACATGGCATAAATTTGGGTTGGACACTCAGGGGTTAACCCTGAGCGCCCTAGGACCTCAAAATGGGGCGCTCAATTTTGAAAAATGTCCACGTTTAACTCTTATCCTCTTCTTAATGGTAACGTTAAAGTACTTGTACTTTTTCATGTACCTTTAGGCATGTGTCTACTACCACTCAAAAAAAATTTAAGCTATTTGACTCTACTTAGGTAATACTTTTATTGGACTAAGTACACAAGGGTATGGATTTGAGTGAATATGGTATGGAGGCTCAGGGGTTAAACATGTACCTGCTCTTGGTCACTAGTGTAAAGAGGCCCTAATTTCTGAAAACTTGTTGTATCTGCCAAATTGCACATCAGATATTGCTGTTGGTTGTGTCAGACAGCCCACTCCTACTACCAAATCTTGTAGTAGGAAATTGACACCCCACGTCCCCTACCATGACATTGTTAACCTTCACTCGGGGTTCCCTTTTGCTCCCCCAATATGAGAATCCCCATCAAATACCATTAGATTACTGTAGACCGGACCAATCAGCTTGCAAAATTTATAACTAAACTCTCCCCAAGTATCCAGGGAAATATCCCTGCACGGCTGGGGGAATAAGGAAGCCGGGTTAACAATGTTATGTACAAGCCATGGCCACCGGAGTAACAACAAATCCTAGCACTGTAAGGGCGCAGATTACGGCACATCCTTGATTGAGGAGCGGGGTGGAAAAGCTCTGACTTTTCACCCGCCAGAAAATGTAAGAGTTTGGATATTCACCACCAAGAGGTTGAACTTGGGAATTCGGATTTCACATTTAGGATTCAGAAAGCCCGATCTGGTCGAGATAATAGGGCCACGGAAGAGACTAAAACTGACAAACTCTAACAGATTATGACTTTCACCCATGTTTGTATAAGAAGGTGAGATTTTCCATCCTGACCCCACAGACACGACTATGCAGTACATCAGCCCAGTGTGAGCGGCACATCTGCCAGAATCTAAGTTACACTGGCCCACTGCAGTGCCGTGTTCTGTTCTCGCACGACTCTGGAGATGCCGTGGCAGTCGGCACCATCTCAGTGCGCACAAACGTGGGCCAAGTCGCTGCGTTGAGCAAGCTCGGATGCAGATCGGCCTCGTTCCTAAGAGCCTGCCGAGCTTGAGCGAGGATCCTCTCGGGTGACCAGGGTTTGGGGACACTCTACTCTGCACGTCCAGTCCAGTTGACGTTACCGACTGTTTCCAGTTCCGCTTCAGTGCCGATTCAGGTTGTCGGAGCTCTGGTGTTGCGTTGGAGGAGTGCGGCGTGAGGCGGCTGATTTGCGTGCAACCTTTCCAGATTGACGGTAAGTTTCGGATGAAGGGAGGAATTTTGCGTTTGGGGTTTTGGATGCGAGCAATTATATGATTTTTTCTAAAACTCTCACTGCAGTTCCTTGCAAGTTGGCTAATTAAGCAATTATCACGCGCTGTTGAAGTGAGCAGAAGTGTGGTTTTGTTCCGTTTCGTCCCACTTTAGAGCTGTTGGGGGCTCGGATGTGGTGCTTGGATAGTGCAGTAAATACTCAAAATGTAAACATGGTCGACGTCGTTATGGTCAGCTTTGTTGTATTGGCATGCTTGAGAGCGGCAGAGGTGTGTTGTTCAATTGCACAAATGATCTAAGAAGCGCGGTATGTATGGACGTTCGTTCCTTCAGGGCGCTTCTTTTGAAAACTGCTAATATCGTGGAATTCTGCCATGAGAATGAAAATGCCCTTGCATGTGGTGAGCTATTGTTGTGCGTTACAGATGAATCTCCTTACAGATAGTCATGAATGTCTTTTGCCCTCACGTACCGTAGGAGTGCCTTTGGAGAAGTGATCAACTGCCAAAGTAGTCCATCATGTGAAGTTGTTTCTTGTGAAGTGTATCTCATGACTCTATTTGTTTGTGTGTCCACAGGAAGGCGTTCCGAGGAAACTGATAAGAGGGAGTAGCCATGGCGGAAGCCCACACCACCGCAGATGCGGCCGCATGTTCTGCTTCAGCGCACGTTGAGAGTTTGAGGGAAGCTTTGAGCACGGTGGATGTGAACGGCGATGAGGCGAGGGTGGAGGCCGAGATCGAAGCGTCCAAAGTGCATTGGAGTGAGCTGACGAGTACGTATGTGACTGCTGTGGAGACTCGATCGGTGGAGTCGTCGTCAACCTCGGCGTCGGAGGGGACGAGCGTGGTGGAGACAATGGAGGAGTGGAATGAGAGGGTGGCAGAGGACAACGTGGTGGTGTTTCGGAGTTTGCAGGCGATGTATCCCAGTGGATTCTTTGTAGATGAAAACGATGTGGGACCTGACCACGTGCAAAGGCTACCTCCTTGGATGTTTGATGAAGATGGCAAACCTGCTCAAGGGGAGGTGAAGCTAAGCAGCGAGAAGCCGTTTGCCGAGGGGGCGCAAGCCCAACTCTTTCATGCTCATCAACTGCTTTCTGATGGCAAGAGAAGAGTGGAATGGGTTGTAAAGGTGTTCAAGGAGGGAACATCCCTGAGAGACCTGCAAAGGCTGTTGCCGCCCTCCCTGCTTTACGACAAAAATGTACAAGAGGAAGGTTTGGTAGATATTTATTGTTGTAATGGGATAGCTGGTGCACGGTTGTTGAAGGCTGATGGAAGGTTTGCATTCTTGATGTTGAGAGCGTGGGGTGATTTGCGGAAGCTCATCGATGTCAGAATGCTAGATGACAACAACCAAGGTGCACCGTTTCCAAACGACATAGCTACTTGGTGCATGCTTTGTATTGCAAAGGGAATGCAAAGTTTGCATTGTAAGGGTATTGTGCATAGGGACCTCAAAGCTGCCAATGTACTTCTTGTTAATATTACTCCAAACTCAAGGAGGGCAGATCTAGACCCATTCCTCTTGAGTGCAAATGGATTTGTATGTCATGTAGCAGATTTTGAGTGCTCCGTAGGAGTAGTGGGGACTAAATTTTGGAGGGCGCCTGAAATCTTGTTGGCTTTGAAGAATAGAAATGTTGACCAAAAGCCTGAGATATTTAGCAAGCAAGCAGATGTGTATAGTTTTGGGATGACATGTTATGAAATCCTTACAGGTGGCATCCCTTTGGAAGAGTTACGAGGAAGTGATTATGATGGGGTGATTGGGGGTGTTAGACCCATTTTACCTAGAAGGACTCCATCATGGATGGTAGATATGGCAAAGAGATGTTGGCACCATGATCCCTCTATGAGGCCAACGTTTGATGAAATTGTTGAACTTATTTCAAGCCATAGAAAAAATAGAAATGTCGAATACATATAAATAGAAATTTTGGTAAAGTATATGAAAATAAAGCAACTATTTGAGTACTTTTTGGGATTGACATTATTGTAAATTGTATTTGCTTTGAGTAGTAGAGTATGCTTATTATGCATAGTCACATTGGGTAGAGTATGTGTGCCAATGGAAGTGTGTTGTGTAGACTCTTTTGTATGGCAATTTTTGATTGTTTGTTTTGAAGTGACATGAAGAAGAAAAATTGAAGAAACAAGTTATTTGTTAAATTGGGAAAAACAAAGGTACCATTTTATACTCCACCTTAAACCCAAAATGTTACCTTATACCAAATTCAAAGGTATCAAATTCAGTCTGAGTCACTAAGATTTTTTCCCTTGCAAATTCCTCCTCTCAAGTTAGGGCATGTGTACCAAAAAAATTGCTAGAGCTTGGTTTAAGGTGATCACCTTAAATTTTTCATAAGTTCCAAAATGTACTATTTTTCCCAATTTAACGAATAAAGCGTTAAGAGTTTTATATGAATGGAATCATGTAAGATATTGTTGTTTGAAAGGTTATTGTCTACTTTTAAGATGAAGGTGGCATGAACTATTAATTGATGAATTTTAAAAATAAACTTGACACTTGAGTTTATTGTTATACTTGTTAGGGAAATTTGATGGATACCTTTGGATTTTGATGGCCTAGTTTTTCAGAAATTGTACAAAAACTCTTAACCCCTAAACGTCCAGAAGGACGTTTTTTGTCCTTTGCTTCTGAAAAAACATTCTGCACAGCAGAAGAAAGCAAATTTTCATCTGATTTTTTCTCATAAGTAATTGTAAACACATGCTCCATCAAGGAAGGCAAAAAATAACTTCATCAAATACACTCATATCTTTAGAAAATCCAAATTGTGAGAAGATCCATACTGCTCTTCCTACAATTTTTGTGAGATCAGCCTGTACTGCTCACTTTTGGAGTTAGTTAGGCACGTATCGCACCAATCATAATTTGAAGATCCTTGAAAATCACTGTAGAAGTCACTGTAGCGGGCTGGCCACAAGGATAAGCCCAACATTTAAGGGTTAACATACTTTCATAATTGTGGAAATGCCCTACCTTGTGAATTGAACCAACTTTGAGTGAAGTGAACTCTATATATTTTGTGCTTAAGAAAATTTATGTAATGTAGTGTACACAACAAAACAAATGCTTGAAAACTATGGTCAAAAGACATTTATGCAATTTCTGAAAAACGTGTACATTTATTGCAAAATATCGCAAACTTAAAGCGTGTCCGTCAAAATTTCCTACTTGTAAACAACTAACTATCTTTAGACGATTAGGATTTTGTTGCTTTAAGCCCTGCTTCTTATGATACCTTAACGTACGTTAACATATACATGTGGACCATTGAATGTTATAAATGTCACATATTTCTTGAATGAAGCTGGACTAAATTCATGTACAATCTTAGTAACAAAAATTCCATACATGATATAACTAGCATGAAATCAATTTCTTTTGTAATTGTAAACAATAGATAGTGGTGCTTGGTTAACGTCAACTTTTGTAGCTAAAATAATTGAATAAGATCCAATCTCACTTCTCTTTTGTCTAAAATGTGTATTATGAGCTTGGTTAACCTTTAAAGGATCATGGCCTTTATTTTGTCAAAAGACACTCAAAATTGCCACCTTTATGGCAAAGAGTAAAAAAGTTTGAAAATCAGGCATTTTGCATATTTGACCATAGGATCTTGTGCTAGACTACTACAAGAATGTGTCATACAAAACTCAAGAACTTTGACCGCACAAATTGGAAGATATATGCATTTAAAGTGTAAAAAAGTACTTTTTTTGCACCTTGCTTGACTAGATTTTTTAACTTTGAGCATTTTTAACTTAAAAATTTTGGACCACAGAGTTTGGAATTCTATTTTATTGTGGTGGGAAGTTAAGTTGGGGATCTAGAGAAAAAGATTTAAAAAAAAAATACTTAATTTTCATTCTTTAAAAAAACATTAGGTAGAAGAAGGTATGAGATTGAACAAAAACTTAAATTGCTAATAATCCTGCAATGGAATTGAAACGCAATAATTCCAATGGTGAGATTGTTCTAGAAAGCAAACTTCACCCTCTCCAACATATTTTTTTTCAAAAAATGTTAAACTTGCATTCAAAAATGAAGTTTATAAGTAATTTTTTCAAGAAGATGCTTGAGTTGCTCAAAAAACAAGATTGTCCATAACTTTCTCATAACTAGTCCAAATGGAATGAATGAAAGCTTCAGATGTAGACAAAGATATAGTCTATAAGAAAAAATAAATAAATTTTTATTTCAAGTTTTTATAAGGATTTTTTTTGCTGCCCCTAGTCCCCAAATTTGTGCTTATTTGGGCATAACTTTTGCTCTCTGGCATCAATTGGAATAAAAACTATATTCCCCAAAAGCTCATGTGTTTTTCTATCTTTGAAAAAAGTTTCAAAAAATTAAGACAAAAATTGAGGCCATAGGTACCTGTCCAAAATCCCATTTGTCCCCAGTAGGGACAATGGTCCTTTAGGGGTTAAGGTCAAGTGTTTGCAGACAATCAATGCTTGCTTTTTGTCAACGCCCATTCTACCTCATCAACTAAAAAGGCATTTGGTTAGTGAACCAAACAATTAGGTTGTTGTAAGAAACACCTGTCAATTTTTTCTCAAACAGCCTTTGTAACTCTAGTACTGTGAGTTTTTGGAATAATTATATATATATATATATATATATATATATATATATATATATATATATATATATATATATATATATATATATATATATATGTATGTATTATTTGTAAAGCACTTGAAATAGCATAATGGTAAAAATTCAAACCTTAAAAAGAAATTCTAAAAGTCATGCACTAAAATAGAGCAACAAAAAACACCCAAAAATAAGACACTTTGCTTTTTGTTTTTTAGAAAATAGTAAAAAATTTCAAAAAAATAAGGGGAAATTACAAATATGGGCATGAACATGAAAAATATTACGGATAGGGGCACAATTTCAAAATAATTACAAATAGGGGCGCAATTTCAAAATAATTTGTAATTTTTGTAATTTTTTTTGGTTAGGACATTGGTTGATTTAGACATATCAAATGAAATGTTAGCTAACTTCCAAAGAACTTAAAGGCCTTTCCAAATCAAGCCTAAATAAAGAAAGTTTAGTAAAGGAGATGACAATTTTTGGAAAAGCCTTTAAGTTTTCTAAAAGTTAGCTAACATTTCTTGTGATATGTTTAAATCGACCAATGTCCAAAGCAAAAAAATTACAAAAATTTACAAATTATTTTGAAATTGTGCCCTATTTGTAATTATTTTGAAACTATGCCCCTATCTGTAATATTTTTCATTTTCATGCCCCTATTTGTAATTTCCGCAGAAAACAAACTAAAATTTGGGCATTTTTCCTAACTCAAAGGTGCTCCTTTTCCATCGAATTGATTTTTGGGAAAAATAAATTGTGTTAAGTGCACTTGCGCAAAAGTAGTGCACTTTGAGCACACGTAGAAGGTCGATAATTTACTTTTTTAAATTATGTTTGGTAAGATTGTGTAACTTTAATAAAAGAACTTTTTTTTCAACTTTGACCTTCAGATTTGCATTTTAGGGTCAAAAATAGTACTCAAAACCCCCAAAATGGCCAAAGTAGACACCTAATTGGGGGTTGTTTAAAAATAGAAAATTAATTTTATAAATATTCAAAATATCACTAAATACTTGTGACTATTACATGTACCCTCATTTCAAATTTCAATAAGAAAAAATTATGACACAAAAGTTATAGCCAAGAAACTACTTCTCCAAAACCAAAAGACAAGAAAAAGGACAAGTGTTTCTTGCAACAACCTAGATGGGAAAGCATTTCCAAAGTTGCAACCACCAAAACTAGAGGAAATAACACAAATAAAGTGCTTTTTTATGATCAATGTTTGAATAGGATTAACATTTATTCTAGCCCAAAGTGTTAACTTTATCCAAGCACCACTATATAACATGACTCCAACTTTGAAATCTTCCAAAAAAAATTGTGTAAAATCTTTTTCAATCTTTGATGAGTGTTTTAAATTTTCTTGGGATTTTTTAAGTCAACCATCGCTTAGTTAATGGTCAAGAATAAAACTTTTGAGCTAAATAATTTTCACATTATGTACAATGATTAAAAAAATTATGTAATGGTTTAATAAGGCTTGAATTTGAAACACATGATGTTTTCATAAGTCTTGATTGAAGATCAATGAACAGTTCAAGTAGATTGTTGGATAGACGATTGAGTTCTTTCCTACTTGAATTCAATTGCTTAAAATAAATTATTACTATACATAAAAAGTACAACTTACTGAGAGATTTCCTTTAAGGTAGGAACACCCATGAGCGTGGAACTTAAGGACTTTGGAGTAGAAAAATTAGTTGATGAAATTTTAAAAAAATTAATGTTAAGTTAGGAAGAGGAAATTAAAAATATTGGTATCAATTTGAAAATTTCAATTGCAAGCATTTGTTCACAAAGATTTTTCAAAGTCCAATATCTTTGAAAATGTATAGATGTATGTAGGAGATGTTTTTAGTGTGTTCATATGCTCATAATACTAATTTGAAGAGTTCTTAAATAGTGAGATGGGGCATTCAAAACCATCATGCTAGTCACCCATAACCATCACTTTATCACCCAAAACCATCACTTTGTCACCCATAACCAAAAATTAATTAATTGTGACATGAACACTGACAAGGTAGGTCTTGGGGATGGGGACACCCATAGAGAGGGGTGTTCCTACCTTACATTAGAAGAAACCCGTGTTTTTTATAACGGATTTTTTTGGACGTTCACTTGTTTTCATGTTGATAATGATATCAAACATAACATCAAGGTGTTAGTTTGAACATCAACTGTAACATGAAAACAAGTGGATGTCCAAAAAAATCTACTAGAAACAACACAAGTTTTTTCTACTAATTAGTACAAAAATGTCAAAAGAGATTCTATTTTTTTATATTACCACTCTTTGTAGCACTACCACAAAAAGTGTCTCAATATTTCCACTTGGTTTGCTTTTGAACACCATAGCAACTATTTATAGGCCTAGGAAGGCTTGTTGGTTGAATATACACACCTTTTTTTTCATATAATATGCACTTATCAAAGAGACTGCATGAGCCAACACAAAGTAACAAAATACAATGTGCTTAAAATACATTGAGACAAATTATCAAGAAGCTTGTCACTATTTTGTTGACTTTTGATATTCAAATCAATGTCCACTTGTTGCTCTATTTGGTCAAAAAAATTCAAATGACACTTCAAGTTGTGTTGTTCCACTCCTCAACCTTCTTTTATAGTTCAAGTATTCCATTTGCATGAATTGGCATTGCACAAAAAAGACATGGTGGGTGTTATTAGAAATGGTCTACACAATCACAGTTTGACCTATCAAAAACCCTTCAAATCAAACTTCCTTTTTAAAAATTTTGCCTTTTTGAAGTGCCTTTTGGGCTTGCTTTTGGGCTGTGGTCTTGTTGAAGAATGACACTTTGACTCCAAATAGATAAAACTTTAGATTTTTACTTTTATAATATTAAAGATCTTTTAGTAGAGGTCATCATCCATCATCCATTCAATCTGTGTGAGGAATCCAATGCGTGTTGTCATCATGAACATTCAAACTTTTAAATGTCTACCGCCATGCTTGACACTTGGTTTGACAATTGTTTTGCAAGTGCAATTTGAAAATGTTGCACTTTGACACTTTCAACATCATACATGGCTAATTGAGTCCAAATTATTGACCTAATTTTGCTGAACTAGGCCAACTTATGCTTATAAGCCACATTCCAGTCTCTCTCAAACTAAGTAAAGTCCAACCATGCTTGTTGATTTTGTTGTCGCCATCTTTGGCAAGAAAAATATTCTACTAACCTTGAATAGTTTGTGAGCCATGTCAATGCTCACCTTCATGTTTGTTTCTTGTGTGAGATTGACAAAAGCCTTGGCAATTTGTAGATCTTGCCAAAAAGGAATAGATTGGAGCACTTTCTCCTTGTATGTTTGACAAAAGATGCAATAATACTTGTAGCAAAAGTGACCTTAGAATGTATAATGACCTCGATAATGACTTGCAAAATTATATGAATAGGCAAAAATTGCATACAACAGTAATTCTTCACCTACATGTTTGTTCTTTAATTACTTTCTAAATTTTTTGATACATTAGTTAATGATTATTTAATTTGTAATATCAACAAAGGAATAGATTTATATATCTATGGTACATGGGAATTAAAGTAAAAGTTTGAGACATTGAGACAATTTGGTTCGTTGATACAACTCAAGATGTTATTTTCAACTTTCTGAATAGTATGTCAAACAAATGAAGGTGGTTTTAAGATTGTAGGAATGGTCAACAAATTATTGACATACTAGTTGTAAAATTGCTTCAAAGTGGTTTGAGTGCATCTTCTTATATCACTTTGTACAATTGTTACAATGTGTTTTAAGTGCACTTGTTATATTGCATTACATTGACTCATGCAATTGCTCTACTTTTTGTCTGCATAAGGTATTTGTTACAACATGCAAGCAACAAGTAATTTGAAGCCTTGAACTAATAGTTGCAACACGACAAACAAAAATAAGCTAATAGAAACATTGAGACGACTTTTTTAATCACTATACTTCATAGTTTTGAATGAACAAAATATTCAAGTAGCGCATACATCATGTAAATTTTGTTGTTTTATAATGACTTGAAAAAAGTCCAAAATTTAAAGGGTTATTCTACAATCATCAAAATGTAGTTAAAATAGATTATGTTAAAAATAATGGAATTTGACCATTACCATTTTTTGACTTATTCAAAGAGAATCAAATGGCAATAATTTGTAACTTGATAGCATTTTGGTTTATAAAATATTATGTGGAAAGCTCTATGCTGAAATTGCAGTTTGATTTGCTTTGTGGCAATATAATTAATTGCAACCAAAGGTTTATTTATCAAATTTGGTCAAATGCAACATTCAGCTAAATATGGACTATCCAAAACCCTCAAGTAATAACCGTATAGTTGTTTTGATTTACAAACTAGTAATTGATAGTAACTAAGGAGTAGGAAATACTAGCAAATCATCTTGCAAATCATCAAGAGATATGTCTAAGTCAAGAAACACTCACAATATTGAAAAACCTCCAATGTCCAAGAGCATAAAAAGTCCATATTTAGTTGAATATGGCATTCAAAGGTTTTATCTTTTAGCCATCAATTCATTCCAAACCCTTCCAAGTTCCAAGGGGCTAGGCAAGCTAACTCAAATGTGCATATATCCAAGAGTTTTCCTCATATACTAGATGATAAATAGACATATATTAGAGGATGTTCAAAACTTAATGATGAATGATCAAAGTGAATCCACAATTATTGTTGAATCTAAAATTGGTTGATTAAGGGCAAAATCCTTGAATCGTTAAAACATCTTTAAATAATGCCTATGTTATCAAGTTTAATTTGAGTTTTGATCTCAATTCTAGGGGGCTAGTTACAATTGATCAATACAATTATCTAAGGTATCTTCATGGTCAAATTTTTATTTTTTTAAAAATGCAAATTTTAAAGAAGTTTTTGGGTTGCCTGCCAAACAAAATTTCTCATAAATTCATTTTTAACTTCTTTAATAAATGTCGGAATGAGGAAAAAATTAGATGCCCACATATATTTTTGAATTCCCCATCTTCCATAAAAGTTTCAAAAAATCACACAAAGTAGTTTAGCCTTAAGTACATGCCCAAAATCCCATTTGTCCCCCATAGGGATAAGTGGTCCTTTAGGGGTTAATTGCTGATAATGATAAGTGTGTTTTAGTGACCTTACAAAGATATACAATATAGTGACCTTTTATATTAGCATTCTCATTGGTGGAACAAGATACAACATACATGTAATAAATAGGTAATTTTGTGATGAAATTTGTAATCATTGCATTCAATCTAGTGATACCTCACACAAATTCCCATTCTTATATGCATGAACAATTAAATTTGTGACCCCTAACAAGTTGATGCTCATTATCATTTCAAAAAATAATCCTTTATTGTTTTAGGACTTAGGCACTATTAGAAGTCATTAACAAAGGTTTGCCCAGGAATTTATTGAACCCAAGAACAAACAAAAGAAACTGGCAAGAGGAGAAGAAAATGTGACATGGGTTACACTTTGCTAGGGACAACATAATGCAAGTTAAATCAAAAGTTTGGCAATAGCCACGTAACATACAGTAAGTGCTTAAAAATCGACATGTGAACATTTTCCAATTACACTCATAAACAGAAGTGAACATTTTCCAATTACACTTGTAAACAGAAGGAGAGTTCTTAACCCCTGAGCGCCCCAGCGACCAATATTGGTCGCTCAGTTTTGAAAAATGTTCATGTTTGACTCTTATCCTCTTCTTAATGGTAAAGTCAAAGGACTTGTACTTTTTCATGTACCTCCAAGCATGTGTCTACTAGCACTCAAAAAAAATTCAAGCTATTTGACCCTACTTAGGCAATACTTTTATTGGACTAAATACACAAGGGTATGGATTTGAGTGAATATGGCCTGGGCGCTTAGGGGTTAAGATCTACAAAGGATGTGGAATTATAAATTGTAATGTTAAAAAGCATTGGGTATACTCCAGTTTTGGTGTACTTAGAGCATCCGCACCCTTGCACGCAATTTGGAGCTCTCAAAAGCGGGTGTCTAGGGTGCATCCATGATACACAAGCTCGCTCAAATCTCTGATGCCCCCACTCAAGCGAGTACAAACAAGCATTGAATGTGTATTAGGGAAGACAAGTGTTGAGATTCAATCATGGGCATCTTTTGTCGACCAATCAACAAGTTTTGATTGTCATGGATTTGGACATGCTAACATTCATCAAACTGTGAACGTTTAAGTTTTTGAGCTACAACTAAGTAAACCTTATTTAGTATAGAGCACGCATCTCCAATGAGGTGCGTCAAATAGAGTAGCCATGCCAAGTGCTTCCGAATGGCTGTTCTGAATGGTTGTTGGAAGTGTGTAGGTGTGGATGACCTCAATTTATGAAAACTTGTTGAATCCGCGGGTTGCACGTCAAATGTTGATGATGGTTGTGTCAGATAACCAGCTTCTACAGTAGAACTCCTCTAAGTTAATATCGTGTAAGCTAATATGCTTTGTAAACTAATGTATAACACAAATCTCAATGTCAGACCATACGTTAGTCATAAACCAAAACAATTAATTCAATAGTAGTAATACTCCTTGATGGTATCCTGGCACAAACCTCAAGGTAATTAACTAACAACTTATACTAATATAATTCTTGGGGTCCCAACCATGTTAGTTTAGAGGAGTTCTACTATACCACCAAATCCTGTAACTTAGTAGAAAACTGACACCCCTCGTCCCTACAAGCCATGGCCATTGGAAAAACCTACGGATCTTGCAATACCAGGCCAATAGTCTGAGGCAGTGTTTTTTTTTTCACCTACCACATGCCACATGCCCTCCCACAAATGGAGAATTTCAAGAGGGAGAGAGGAGCATTGGTCCAATTTCTAACAAAGTGGCTTCATGAGGCCCAAAGAAAAACACTGGTCTGAGGGTTGACTAAGTTACGGCACATCCTTGATTGAGGAGCGGGGTGGAAAAGCTCTGATTTTTCACTCGCCAAAAAACGTAAGAGTTTAGGTATTTACCACCAAGAGGTTGAAGTGTTGAACTTGGGAATTCGGAATTCACATTTAAATTCAAAAACTTTGATTTAGTCTACTATAGACTAAGCTTAAAGTCACGGAGAGGATCAAAAATGACAAACTCTACAGTGAATATTGCATTTAGGTTGCCTTGACAATTAGGTTGCCTTACCTTGATAAGTTACCTCATGACTCATCACTTGGCCACTTGGAGGCACATGCAACTCATTAAATATTTAGATTTCACATGGTTTATGACTTAGAAGTCATTAGCTTGTCTTTGTGAAGCTTAGTTGTTGTTAGGCCCTCTAAAAATGGTTTGTTGTAGTAAATTTTGATGAAAAATATTGTTACAGTAGCAGTAGTAAATAATTATATAGTGTGAAATGTCTAGACATTAGGTATAGGGCAACCGCTAAACTAGGCCTCTATAGTTTGTGCATTGTCACAAATTAACAAATTAAGCTAATTTGTGCACATCTTGAAAGTTAATTTGTGCATTGTCACAAATTAATAAATTGAGCTTTGTTATGTGCATATTTGATATCAAAATTAATTGTGACAAGGCATGGAATTGCTTGCATTGTAACACCCCCTCAAGTGAGAGGCTAGTTAACGATTTACGATGCTCATCCTTCAAAAGTTTAAGAATAGAGAAGTCAGATTCAACTGTGGCCATGTTAGGGAACATGGTGGCTATGCTACCACAAAAGTTGTGTAGAGACTCAAAGCAGCCTTCAACAATCCTCCAAGCTTCTTGAAACGAAATTGCAATGTTGTTGCAACCATCCAATGATGCAATCAAAGTTGGTTTACTTGAGTAGGCAACCTTAATGATGTGCCACATGCTGATGCAATCTTTTTAATAAAGAAAAAATGAGCTTAATTTGTACATACTCTTAGAAGTTAATTTGTTAATTTGTGCATCTATTTATAGAATGCACAAATTAGAGAGGCCTGCGCTAAACGCAATATTTAGTGTAACACAAAGGGCAGATTATGACTTTCACCCATGTTTGTAAAAAAAGGCGGGATTTTCCACCCTGACCCAAAGACACGTGTATGCAGTGCACCGAGCCCAGTGTCAGCGGCACATCTTTCAGAATCTGCACCGGCCCACTGCGATGGCGTGGTTGGTTCCGTACTACTCTGGACTCTGGACTCTGGAACTCTGTACTGTCTGGAGATGCCGTGGCAGTCGGCAACTCGGCACCATCGCAATTCGCACAAATGTCGGCCAAGTCGCCATGTTGAGCAAGCTCAGATGCAGACACGAAGCCGACTAACTTACTCCTTCCTTTGCAAGCACTGGTGCCATAAGTTCAAGGGCGACGCGGCTTTCTCGCTGCGCACTTCCCATCTCCGATACTTCGTGTTTTTCCCTGTCTGTAAGCGACGCTACTTCTGGATCGGCCTTGTTGCTAAGAACCCGCGGAGCTTGAGCGAGGATCCTCTCGTGTGACCAGGGTTTGCGGACACTCTACTCTGCAGGTCCCGTTGACGATACCGAATGCTTCTAGTTCCGATTCAGGTTGTCGATGCTCTGGTGTTGCGTTGGAAGAGTGTGGTGTCGAGGAAGAGGAGCGGCTGATTAGCGTGCAACACTTTCAGATTGGCGGTGAGTTTCGGACTATGAGAGAAATTGTGCGTTTAGGGTTTGGATGCGGGCAATGTGATTTTTTCCTAAAACCTTGGCTGCAGTACCTTGCAAGTTTGCTAAAGCAATTAGCATGCACGTGCTGTCAAAGGGTGAGCAGGTGTGTGGTTTTGGTCTGTTTCGTCTCACTTTAGAACTGTTATGGGCTTCGATGTGGTGCTTGGGTCGTATTGTAAATATTCAATATATAAACATGGTCGACGTCGCCATGGTTGGCTTCGTTGTATTGGCATGCTTGAGAGCGGCAGAGGTGTGTTATTCAATTGCACAAATGCTCTCAGAACTGAGGTATGTATGGATGTACGTTTTAGGACGCTTGCTTTGAAAACTGCCAGTATTGTGGAGTTTTTGCCTCGTGAATGAGAATGTCCTTGATGCCCTTGCATTTGGTGAGTTATTGTTGTGTGTTACAGATGACCTGTGCCTTCACGTGACACACGAGTGGCTTTGGGGAAGTGATCAACTGCTAAAAGAGTCTCTTATGTGAAGTGCATCTCATGACTCTATCTGTTTGTGTGTCCACAGGAAATCATTCAATTTTCTAGTTCCTGGTTCGGAGGAATCTGATAAGAGGGAGTAGCCATGGCGGAAGTGCATACCAGCGCAGATGCGGCCGCATGTTCTACAGAGTTCTTTACAGCGCACGTTGAGAGTTTGAGGGAGGCCTTGAGCGCGGTGGATATGAACGACAAGGAGGCGAGGGTGGAGGCGGAGATCGAAGCGTCGAAAGCTCATTGGAGTGTGCTGACGAGTGCATATGGCACTGCTGGGGAGGTTCGAGCGGTGGAGTCCACGTCAACCTCGACGTCGGAGTGGGAGAGGAGGAGCGAGGTGGAGACAATGGAGGAGTGGAATGAGAGGGTGGCAAAGGACAACGTGGAGGTGTTTCGGAGTCTGCAGGCGAGGTATCCCGGTGGATTCTTTGTAGATGAAAACGAGCAGGAGGAGTGGAAGCTAATTGGCAAGAAGCCGTTTGCCGAGGGGGCGCAAGCCCAACTCTTTCATGCTCATGTGGTGCACCGTGATGGCATGAGAGAGGAGAGATACGTTATGAAGGTGTTCAAGGAGGGAACATCCCTGAGAGACCTGCAAAGGCTGTTGCCGCCCTCCCTGCTCAACGACACACTTATACAAGAGAAAGGTTGGTCACTTATTGAGGGTTGTAATGTAATAGTTGGTGCACGGTTGTTGAAGGCTGATGGAAGGTTTGCGTTCTTGATGTTGAGAGCGTGGGGTGATTTGCGGAAGCTCATGGATGTGAGAATGCTACGTAACAACAACCAAGGTGCACCCTTTTCAGAGGAAGTAGCTTGTTGGTGCATGTTTTGTGTTGCAAAGGGAATGCAAAGTCTGCATGCCACTGGTAATGTGCATAGGGACCTCAAAGCTGCCAATGTACTTGTTTTTAATGATAGATCAAATTCAAATTGGGCAGATGTAGACCCATTCCTCTTGAGTGCAAATGAATTTTCATGTGGTGTAGCAGATTTTGAGTGCTCGGTAGGAGTAGTGGGGACTGGATTTTGGAGGGCACCTGAAATCTTGTTGGCTTTGAAGAATAGGAATATTGCCCAAAAGCTTGAGATATTTAGCAAGCAAGCGGATGTATATAGTTTTGGGATGACATGTTATGAGATCCTTACCGGGCGCATCCCGCTGGAAGAGTTGCGGGGAAGTGATTATGATGGGGTGATTCGGGGTGTTACACCCATTTTACCAAGGGAGACTCCATCATGGATGACAAATGTGGTGGAAAGATGTTGGCACTGGGACCCTTCTATGAGGCCAATGTTTGATGAAGTTGTGGATATTATTAGAGATAATTGTAAAGATTTTGAATCGATATGGAAAAAAATGCTTTGAGCTGTCATGGAAAGAAATGCATTTTGATTGAGTGTTTCGTGGGATTGATGATATTGTATATTGTAGTTCTTTCAACTATAAAAAATGTTTGTAATGCAGAATTACATTAGGTAGACTTGTATGCTTATGTGAAAGTTGTGTCCAGACTTTTATATTTGATTAATGGGAAAATCTGATGGATAGCTCTGAAGTTTGCAATATTTGTATATAAATCCGTATATATATCCTTGGTATTTCAAAAATTGCACAAATACCTTTGACTAGAATTATCATGCATTTGTGATGTTATGCATGTCACTTTCTCTTCTCTTTGTTTGCACATTGCTTTTTCTTGTTTTGCATGAGCACAAAAGGAAAAGAAAATGGCATGCATAATAAAACAAATGCATGATAATTATGATTTAAGGATATTTTTGCAATTTCTGAAAAAAGGAGAGTGCATTTGCAATTAATGTAAAATGCAAGGGTATTCATCAAATTTTCCCTTAACCCCTGAAGGACCAAAGAGCCCAATATGGCCAAAGGGGCTTGCTTGGAGGTGTGAAAGTATACAAAAAAGGCATTTTTAGCTCAAATTTTGGTTTGTCACTCAAGTCCAAATGGAGTTGCTAGTTCAAGAATATTTTTTGATTGGCTTGTTGTTCCTTGAAGCGCCTCTTTTGCTTTAGATTCTACATGGAATATGGAAAATATTCTATTTTTTCAACAATTAGGAGAAGAATGTCTTTGGACAAACAAAGGGAGCGCCTTAGAGAGCAAATGGGATGGGTGCTCTTGTGTCTTGTATTGTACAAGGGGGAAATTTGGTGATGTGTCACTTTTTTTTTTCTTGATTTGGGCAAGGTTTTTATAGCTATAAAGTAAGGAGCTAGTGGAATAATCTAATTACTTCACGGGGAGTGCACTATACATGATGTTTGTGGGTAACATGCGTTCAAGCCCCTATAAGATGGGGGCTATGTAAGTAAAAAAAATTGATTTCTATAGGGCTATATTTACCTAAATTTCTAAATTTTGACAATTTCATGTACCCTAGGCTTCATTTGAATTAAGTTCTTGAGATGTTTTTGTATGCCCTATGGTCATTATACATACACAATGACACAAACAAAATTACACACATGTAATCAAAGACCAAACACTTCAAAAAAAAAATTTAACCAATCACATAATACTTCAAACAAGAACTTGAGAAAAAATAGAAAGCATAGAAAAGCATATAGTATACCTAAAAGCATATTTGTAAATTCAATATAGGATGAAGGAAAAAGTAGTGAAACCCATTCCACTTCAACCACAAACCCCTTCTAAGTTGAGCAAGTAGAGAAATTAGAGAAAGCATGGAAAATGAACCTGCGCCCAGAGATAGCATTGCATTTGAATCCTTACAAAGTTCAGAAATTGCGTGCGAACAAAACGCGTTGTTGCAAAATCTTAGATAAATAGTGCAATCAAAACCACAAAGCATGCAAGCGGGAGTTGCTAAAGCACAACTCAACCCTCAAACTCCATGCTAATCCTAAGCCTAGGCCCCAAGTCCGTAAATGAACAACTACAGAAGCTTCCTCCATGTGTCCAATCCTATATCATTACTTGTACATCATTTATTAACCATACGACTCTAAGCTACTGTTGAATACAACTAACATTGGATACTTGGACAGGGATCAAACATGGGATACTTTGTCATATTCAAAACATGGGATACTTTAGCTAATCATTAAATAATTAAAATGTATCCAATAAAAGTGTAGATTTTGTTCTTTGAATATTAGCAAGGCTATTGTACAACTAAAAAATTTATAATTCTCATTATTATGCCCTACCCTTCATTATTTATAAAGAGCCCACACCCATTTCAATGATGCTTACTTTTTATAAAGCCATGTCAAAAATTTAGGACCAATGCAATTATAATAACCCTTCATTTGATTGCACGAGTACAAAGTAAAAAAAAAAGGAGTGCACTCCCCGTGAGCTACTTTGAGTGACCATATCTTTTGGGGTTTTTTCCCATTTGTGGGGGTTTTTTTTTCCATCAAGTATAGCAAGATACAATCTCATGGGATTAGCCATTAGGTAAATCTTCTTTTTGAGAAAATACTACATGAAAGTCCAAAATCCATATTTTGAATTATTGCCCAAATTAGAAAACATGAGATTCTCAACAGTGGGGATTTTGGGTTTGGATTATGTGATTACTTGTTCAACTTTCCAAAAACTTGGGGAATGTATTGAAGGATTCATGTTGGAGGTATGCTGAATTTTCTTAGGAAGATGCTTAGGGGTTAATTAATTTTGATTCTTATTTTATAATGACTTGTAGAAAAACACACTCAAGGTTTTTCTATTAATGTAATTACAAGACATATTATTGTTCAGTTTTAATGAAGATGGTATTAATAAATTAGTGATGTAATGTTTTTAGTTTCTTGCACTAGGTTTTGTTATTGTATGTATTAACAATTGAATCATGGTTTTTAGATTTGAGTTAATCTTTGAAATATTGTCTAGCTTTGAACTTTGGTTCCATTTATTCCTTAACATATTACAACATAGATAATTGGACAATGGATTGTGCTTAATGTAGCATTTTTGTTTGTATAGAATTGGACTAAAGCAATGAGATAATTTTTCTAATCACTATAATTCATGGTATTGAAAGCTGAAAATATTCAGTAAGTGCATACATCACATGAATTTTGTTGTTCTTTAATGACTTGAACAAAATCTAGAATTTTAAGTGTTATTCTACAATTGTCAAAATGTGTATTGTAGTTTTAATAAATTATACTAAAAAATTATGGAATTTGATCACTATCATTTTTCAACTTATTCAAAGAGAATCAAAATGACAATATGATAGCATTTTGGTTTATCAAATGTTATGTGGAAAGCTCTGTGTTGAAACTACAATTTGATTTGCTTTGTGGCAATATGATCTATTGAAACCAAAGGTTTTTTTTATTGAAATTGGTCAAATGCAACATTCAACTACGTATGGACTATCCAAAATCCACAAATAATAATCCTACAAATTAAATGTTTTGATATTCAAACCAATCGGTGATAGTAACTAAGGATTAAGAAATATTTGCAAATCACCAAGAGATATGTCCAAGTCAAAAAACATGCAAAATATAGGAAAATCTCCTATGTTCAAGAGCACACAAAGTCCAAATTCACATGGATAGTCCATATTTAGTTGAATGTGACATTCAAAGGTTTTTTTTCTAGCCATCGATTCACCCAAACTCTTCCAAGAGGCAAAGTAGGCAAATTCAAAAATGTGCATATGCCCAAGAGTTTTCCGCAAGCATTAGATGATAAATAGATATTCATTAGAAAATGCTCAAAACTTAATGATGAATGTTCAAAGTAAATCCGCAATTATTGCTGAATTTTTTGGCTATGCTTGTACACTCTCAAAAGATCAAAAGCAAATTGTCTATATATGATAAAAGAAAAAAAATTGTTTGATTATGGGCAAAATCCTTGTAATGTTAAAATATCTTAAAATAATGGCTACATTGTCAAATTCAATTTGAATTTTGATTTGAATTCTAGGGGGCAAATTACAACTCATCAATACAATTATCTAAGGTATCTTCACAACAATATGGTATCTTTGGGAATAAAATCCAGTAGGCCTAATTAGAGATATGTGTCTCAAGTAACTAAAATCAAGCATACTTGGCATATGCCTAATTTTAAGTAGGCCAGTCATTGGTTACTTAGTCATAGTACTATGAACAAAATGATTTGCATCGTACCCATCTTAGAAACAAAATGCAATAAAATGTGGAACATTACAAGAAATTTGTTGAACAAAATTTAAAAATCCAGGAGGTCCTTCCGTCCTTGAAAAGCACTAAAGAATTTGTAAAAATTAGTGGAAAATTTGTAGAAAATATTGGAAGACATGTGTTCCTCAACATCGAGAGATCTATCCATTTTATTTATTTTTAAATCTAGAATTACATGAACAGTCAAGGTTGAGTTAAGTATGATATCAAATTTAGTTTAACGAATGGTAAGTTGATGTTTGAAGCCTCAAAACATTTACTTCAGTTCTTTCAGCAAAATCTGATTTCTTTTAGCTATTACGACCAACTTATAGCATCAAAATATTTTAACTCTTTACATAATAGAATCATCCTATAAAGTACTACAACATGTTCATCTTTGTTTCAATTGTCCCCTGTTTTATTATTTTCAAAGAAAATTCATATTTGCATGCATTTTGATTACACCAACTTAGATTATACTCCAATTTGAGGTTTTATGCCACTATTGCATCTCTAAACATCAAAGAGGGACAAAGAAAAAAATTGCTCACGTTTTAATATAAAAAATTTCATACTTTGTTGCTATTTTATTGCTACTCTCTTTGTAAATGCTAGGTACCAACCAAGAATTAGTTCGAAGAGAGTCCTACACACAATTATAGTAGTGATTCAAAACATAATATGAACTAAAGAGTACCGAATTTGCTAACATGGTCATTGACTCTTTTGATTAATCAATAAGGATAAATAACAAATTAGACAATGAAAAGGTAACTCAGTTAGTCATATTTATGCAAAACATTTATTTTGTGAGCCATTTTAAATTTGATAATAGAACGCCAAATTATTGCCCAATGCCTAATTTGAATCAAATAATAACCTATGAGAAGACTTTGCCCAATTCTTCATGTTTCTTAATATGATTTTAAGACTTTAATATGGTGTTGCATGGGATTGTCAAAACAAATGTAAACCACCTACCTATAGATGATTTTGTTGCCACCAAAATCTTAAGCATTAATGCTAATAGCCTTATTAACCCCTAACCACCAAAGAGGATAATTTTTGTCCCTTGGTCATCAAAAATACACTCTCTAGTACAAAAATAGGTGGGTTTTCACCTAATTTTTTTAGAAGTGACCACATACATATGGTGCATCATGGGAGGTAAAAAACAACCTCACCAAATGCACTAGTATTTTTAGGTAACCCAAATTGTGAGAAGATTCAAAGAAATGGTGTTAGGTCCTATGCAATTCTTGCAATTTTCATGAGGTCAACATACATTGTTGATTTTTACAATTTTTAGAAACATTATTATAATGGGTGGACACCTGCCACATCGGTGTAGAGTTTGTTTTTGTAGAGGGGCAAAGTTACTGTAGATGGGCAATCACTGTGACCAGCCAACCGTTCAAGGGTTCACCCATTAGAGACCACCAAACCAAATTTTGGTTTAGGAGAGTGGTTTTTGGCTTATAGAGTAAAACTGCTCAACAATTTGGAAATTGGGCTTGAAGAACGCTTGTGATCACAAGAATTTTGCATCCAACCAAAAAAAAAAACAATGGAATTGGGTTTATGAGTTAATAAATAATGGTCTTTCATTAGGAAAAATTTGAGCCCTTGAGAGGGCCCTCAACCCTTTAAGGACCATGGTTGATTTGGGAGGTGGGCAATCCTTTGTATGGCCATTTGGGGGAAATTTTCAAACTTTTTAATACAGATGTCTACAACAGATTTGACCGTATAGATAGAAGTATCTTGCAGAGTTTAGTGTTATGCATCATGAATTATGCTCACTCTTTAGTTGTTATGACTGTCTTTTTGCATTTATTGGTGTATTTTCAGCCGGTACTCTTTTAGTTTTTTCAACCCTCTAGCCACATACCACCTGAGATTGGCCTAATTATTGTCCTAAACTATTCACTTTCCAATTCCCCAAATCTATCCACTTTTCCACGTCATCAAATTCCTTGACATGCTCTTTCTACAAACTGAAAAGAGTCAAAATCAACCATAAACAAGTTGACCAGTCCTTAAAGGGTTAGGGAGCACGTGAGATGTGCATATAGAGAAAATATTCAACTGCCAGAAGTGTGTAAAGTGAGCAATTAGATCATGTGCCCTGTCGGTTTTAGGATTTATAAAAAATAATAACAAATAAAATTATATATATATATATATATATATATATATATATATATATATATATATATACATATACATATATATATATTTAGGGTATTGCTAAAGCCACACCCAAAATTGCTAACGCCACACCCCCAAGGTGTGCTTTGAGCATGAAATGTGAGAATTTAATACTATTTTATTACATTCAAAAAAATTGGAGGTGCATGAATTTGAATTAAAAATACAAGTCTTTTGAATTACTTGAAGCAAAAATACATCAACAAAATTAGCATTGGTGTAGTAAAAGTTCAATAAATTTTTGAAATTGTTCTTCTTTCTTTCAAAAAGGTGGTAATGCCATGATTGAATGAGTGATGAACCATTTGAATACAAAAAGTTAGCATTAAATTCTCAAATTACATGCTCATAGGGGTGTGGCGTTAGCAATAATGGGTGTGGCTTTAGCAATTTGCTATTTATATATATATATATATATATATATATATATATTTTCAATCCTAAAGCCGACGGGGCACATGATTTGACTACTCACCTTACATACTTCTGACAGCTAAATATTTTCTCTATATGCACATCTCACATGCTCCTTATGGGCCTTTCAAGGGTTCAAATTTTTCCTAGTGATATTGCATAGCCTCACAATATGTATCCATATGTGGTCAAAGCTAGATAAAAGGAACAACACAATACATCAAATATCCAAGGAGAATGCCAAAATTCAATTGTACAATCCAAAAAAATTCAAATTGCTTAACCCCTGAGCCCCCATCCCATTTTCACCAAAATCAGGCTTTTTGTAGACCTACAACTTTGGTGCATTATATCTTAGTCAATTGGATGATCCACAAAAAGTGACTAACAAAAATGGTGAAACACCTACTTGGGAAATAGCTTGCAAATTTGGGGAGCAATTGATTGTGGGAGATGGAAGATTATAAAATTTAATCAAACAACATATGATGGCAAAATCTCAATTCTTGGCAGACAGTTGCTATTTATTGATTTTTACAAAATTTTGTATGCCCTTAATTCATCTCAAATTTTGTGGGTAGCAAGATTAGATGTGAATGCACACATACGCAAATTATTGAAGATTGTACTCCTTTGAATGCTAAGTTTTAGGGCTTCAAACTGCAATTGCACGGAAAACGATGACCGGCAAAATTGGTGAGGATTACCTTGAAAAGGGTCTAGAAAATGTTTGAACGCTTGCCAATGAATTCTTTGCTACCACAAAACACATTGCAAGGACGCTTGTAAGGGATATTGACCAATTGTAACTTCTAAGTGCTACTTGCCACCTAGCTTTGTATTGCGTTCCATGCAATCCAAGCTCCGGAGGTACTTGTACAACATATGACTTGACTTGTCATTACTCCACTTGCATGGACCACTTGAGTACCTTGATAATTGTAATTTATAGCAAAGTCAAAAAATTAGATCTAGTGCTTCAAATAGGCTTGTGAAATCTTGAGACGCCACATTTGGGCCTCTGGGGCACTCAAGGGTAAAGGAATAAGCTTGTATTGTTTTTCTATATGGAAGTGGTGTAATTGTAGTGTTAGAAGATCTATTGAAATGGTGTTATCATTTCATCTTAAAAATTTGTCATCCTACATTTAAGACCAATTCTTGATTGTTTTCACCGATTGGATTTTCCATATCATTTACCAAATTTCTTGTAGAACCATATTAGAGTAGCAAGTAAAGTGGACTTTATTTTCCCTTTTTGTCCACTTAGCTACACCTTGTGATTGCTATTTTTATCCATTTTGTGTGAAAATAGTCTTATTGGAAAGGCGGGAAAGCTTGCTTTCTAGAAATTGAAGACTCTTCTCAAGCAAAGCTAGTATGAAGCAATGAGATCCAAAACTTCACAAGCATGAAAACCAGAGATTTTCCAACTACAACTCACTCAATCATTATAGTATTTCACCTCCAATAGTAGATATGGTTGAAATTTTGACACATTACAACAAACAAGGTGTTTTTCACATTTGTACATTGGGAATTGATATGTATACCACACCTTCTTGACTATCCTACCACACCCTGGGGTAAATTTTAGATTTCTACCATCAAAAAGCTGAATTTGAGAATTTGGAATTCAGATTTAGACTTAGAGATCGTGAATTTGTCTAGAATCACAAAAAATGTTCTAATTGAACAATACTCAATGAAAAAGCTTATCTTTATTATAAACAAAAGTAAAAGTAATACTTTTCCCCTGAGCTAAGCTTTTTCATTGGCTGTTGTTCAATTATAACTTTTTTGTGATTCTAGACAAAATCACGGTCTCTGAGTCCAAATTTGAATTCCAAATTCTCAAATTTAGTTATCTGATGGTAGAAATCTAAAATTTACCCTGGAATGTGGTGGGATAGTCATGAAGGTGTGGTACACATATCAATTCCCTTGTACATTTGAATTATTCAAATTCGATCCATATTTGATTCAACCGCACATCCAAATTTACTGCCCCTGTTTCTAGTGGATTTTGTATAAATGTGTTTGGTCTTTAAAGGGTTAAAGGCATCTCAAAACCCCAACATATGTAAAGTCATCAATTCCAAGACCATTGTGATAAAACCAAATACTAAGAGCACAGATATACAGATACGGGATTTTACAAGTTCGTAGATATCCCAAAATTCTAAACCTATCGGCAACAAATTTTGACAATGTAACTAGTGTCATTTTCACTAAGCTTGTAGGTTTGACACTAAGATTAGCGTCACTTTTGCTAAGAGATTGTATCATTTTCATCGCAAACCTTCAACTGCGTACTATGATCTTACTATTTCTTGGTTGAAAGGCATAATAAAACTCGTTAGAAGCACAGGTTTTGATATCGCTAAATAACCGAAGTTAAGAACTGGGCACAAAATCTCAAATAAAAAACTTTGCATGCACCAATTGTTTTCGTCATCTCGGGTAAAGAGAGGTCTTTTTGTAACCAGCGTTACAAAAAAGTACCAGATTGCAAAATCGAGTTGGAAATACAATGAGCATGTAAACAAAACCAAGTGGTACACGTTGTAGAGTACAAAATTTTCTCTCTAATTGACTTTCAGAAGATTAGGCTTAAAAGCATTGAGGTACATTGATATTGCTGATACCTTATCTAACGGCTGTGAACCAGTCGTAAGCTCAACCTGTTGAGTATTCAGTTCAGAATTCCAGGAGTGAAAACGTCATTATAAAACATGAATTATCTGTACGACCCCTGCAACACTTGGCCTAACGCATGGAAGGTATTTTCTACGCTCATTAACCCTTATAGGACGGGCCTACAACCATGGATTTTCCATGAAATTGCAATCTTCTAGGAGTTATTTTGACAATGCAATCAACATCAAAATTTAATATTATAATTTTAGTAGAAGAAAGTATGTGCATACTACATGTATAAAAAATGTTCATAAATTTTGATGAAAATTTGAAATTATTGTAATTTTTTGAAGCAAATGTTAAAGAAATTCATATTAATTACAAAATGTATTGAATTATGCCAGATTTTTTTAATTGTGGATGTGAATCACGATGAAGATCATCATGATGGAATTTTTTTTCCCATGTTGGTAAAAATAGAAAAAGTAACCATTCCGTGAAGATAGGTACTCAACTTGTGTTAGTAATAAAATTTTCAAAATTTAAATTTTTCAAAATCTTAAAGTACAAGGAGAAACTAGATTTGGTAAACTTTCTATAGTTTGTTATGCTCAAACTAAAAACACATCATTTTAATAACTTAAATTGAGTTTTGGTAAAAAGAACCTCAAAATTCAAAATACACTACATGGAGGTGCATCTTTACTACTCAATTGACAAGTGGGACCCTTTTGTGAAAATTGTGCATGCAAATGCTATCTATCTACATGTTCTAGAATTACACTATTCATATCCCAACGAAATCTTACATGAAAAAGAGTGTTATTCCAGTCTAAGAGCACTTTCTAGTCATCAGAAGCCACAAAATGGCTCTTGCGACGTTTAAGGGTTAAGCTCCCTGCAAAATGTATCCCAGTCTTGATTCCTAACACTCAACACTCCTGACCTAGAACCTTACTCTTGTACTTTTTCAAAACCAGCAGTCACAAGAACTGATTTTCCACATGTTCCACTAGGTGCTTGCCTATCTCTGGATGCTAAAAACTCACACTTTCGGTGTCATTTCGCCTGCTGCTTAATATCGACTGATCTCGGTCGCCGAGGTCTCTTGTTGTCAGACGGTGTGTTGCTACGAGTAGAGCTTGGGCTTCGACGTTGTGGCTTGATGGGTTTCTTCGTTCCAAACACGGAAGAAAACACTAAAACGGATGCAACTACAGGGAGGGCCAGTAAAGCAGAGGCGAGAAACCAGATGAGTTCTTTCGTAGCCCAACGAGCTAGAATCTCGTGCTTGCCCATGGTTCCTTTCACTGAATCTTGGAGCTGATCATGGTAAGTTGATGCCTGTGACACCACACTCTGATAGTGCTCATTCGCAATCTTCACGTAAGGCCCAGCCACAGAGTTTGCTTTCTCAAGATGGGGGCTCAGGAAACTAGCTGCATGCTCCACAAAAGGTTGGCTCTTCTCTCTCACAGTCTGCACATATGGATCTACATTCTCGTGCACCTGCGTCACAAGATATTGTCAAAACCCATAGCTTCCAACATATCAAACCATGTGACCACATTTGTGTCTACTATTACCAAATTCTCAAAAAACGAATCCTACAGGCAACCGTCCACTAAGCTCGTAGGTTTAGAGCACACGGAACGTGATATTGTTCGTCATGGTGACAATTACTACCTGCCTCAGGAGTCATTTGATATCATGTCAGACAGAACCTGAAACCAGCTATAAAAACTAGAGCCCTGAAACAATTCATAAGTGCGACCTAGCGTCATGTCAAACATCACGAAAGGGAGACAATCTAGAGAAAGAAAATTGGATTCTAGAGTGTATCAACAAAATCTCATCTGGAAAGATGAAGATAGGAGCGTGTGTTTCGCCTTTTACTGCAGTAGCACGCGAGCATTATGTGCTTTTGTAGCGCACAAGACATTGCTTTCAAATCTACCAAATAGATAATAAATCCAGACAGTTCAAATTTGATGAAGCACACCATCAGTAAACGTGAGAAGCATACCTTGGATAGATGAGGCAACAAATACTTCTTGCCATCTTTATAATACTGCAAGATAAGCTTCTTGATTTTCTGATACTGAGGAACAACTGTCGCTTTCGCTTTCCTCCATTGGGAGCGCACCACAGGCCGCACCGTTTTACTCATGCTTCTCACGTAGGGCTTGCTGAATTTCTGAGCTTGTGCCGCTTTGACAGACGCGGCTCTATGTAGATCTTTCACCAGCGGCTCACCATGCGTTGCCCATCTCGAGGTGACGAATAAATGCACCTTGGCACCCAGAGTTGCTAACCAATGCGGTAACCAGGCATCGGCTCTCCGAGCCATCTCACGAGATTTAGCAGTGGCCTCTTTCTGCGCCTTCAGCATGCCAGATTGCGCAATTTGGAGAGCCCGTTCCAATTGTTTCAACTGCAATTTCTGCTCGTTGACGACCTCCACAAGTTTAGCCTTCTCACTGGCCTCCAGCTGGAAAGAATCGGCTTTCGCTTCAGCGAGTTCTGCACGCTTCAAGATGACCGAGTTTTCTGCCTTTACACGCTCGAGCTCTTCCTTCAGTTGCGATAGCTCACTGCCTAGGTCAGAATTCCTTCGAGCCGCCACGGCAAGCTTCGCCTCCAACTGGGAGTTGCCACCATCCTGCAATTTCTGCAGCCCCTTCTCCAACAACCGAATCTTCTTGTCTTTCCTCTTCAACGAGGATACATGCGTCTTCGCAGCCGTCTCCAAGTCCTCCACATGCGCCCTCAGCTCCACAATCTGGTTCGTCAGAAGATACTTTGTGTCCAGCTCTTGCCGATCTGGTAAGCCATTTCCCGACTTCCCTAAGGTCAAAACTACAAAACTCAAAACAATAGCCAAAAGCAACACGCAATTCCCTGTTGCCATCTTGTACACCACCGTCACCTAAACACACACCAAAAAAAACAGTCAGGATTAATCACACCCTTGCAAATAGACAGCAATTCAAAAGAACGACCAATCCTCCCAACGAAAATTTCATGCGCATAAGCTCCTCCTAAAATGCACAAATTCTTAGCAAGTAGGCAACTAACTCAATAAGATGTCAACGAGGAGACAAACAAAACATTTATCCAAAACTATCCGCTCATAGATACCAAAACAAAACTTCTTTGAATTTCAAAAAATAAAAATTACCAATCCTCCTAACGAAATTTCATGCGCATAAGCTCCTCCTCAAATGCACATATTCTTAGCAAGTATGCAACTCACTCAATAAAATTACAACGAGCAAGACAAACAAAACGTTTATCCAATACTCTCCGCTCATAAATACCAAAACAAGACTTCTTTGAATTCAGAAAAATAAAGGCCAGGTTCACTGTCAGTTCTTACAAAGCATCTACACAAACAGGATTCAAAAGACAACAAACGCCAAAGCCTCCGATCGTAGTATTCACTCACCCTTGCCTTGCACAGCAAGCAACTGCGACACAAGCACCGGCACCTTTCAAGTCTCAATCAATCCGCCATTGCGATACTTTTTCTCCACCTCGACAATTTCTGAAACGGCTTCCGTGCGGTCGGATCGCGGTAGCACGAACCACGAAATCGACAGAGCTGCGACGACGAGCAGAGCTACTGCAGTAGTGACGCTGTTGTTGGCAGAGCGGTAGGGTTTTGTCAAAACGGCAAGAAGCGTCCGGGCTCAGGGTCCCCGAAATTAGGGTTTGGGTGACGAAGAACCGAGAGTTCCAAGTTTGTGACGACGTTGCTCTAAGTTAATTGGGAGTCCAATGTCCGGGGGGCATTTAGAGTAAGGAAAATTTCATGGATATTCCTGAAGTTTGCAATATTTACATGGACCCATGAAGTTTGCAATATTTACATGGATATCCCTAAAGTTTGTAATATCTACATGGATACCCTTGCTTTTTCAGAAACTACACAAACACTCTCGGACCAAAAAATTTAGGCGTTTGTTTTGTTGTGCATGCCACTTCCTTTCTTCCTTTTGTGTATGTTGTTTCTTTTTTGTTTCATTACATTCCCTTCTTCACTATTGGTCATGAAGTACAAGCACAACAAATAAATGCCTAAAATTTGTATGGTCCAAGGGTATTTGTGTAATTTTTGAAAAAACAAGGGTGTCTATGTAAATATTGCACACTTTAGGGGTATCCATGAAATTTTCCCTTTAGTGTATTACCAACTAGTTCAAATTGCAAAAGTCAGTCAAATTTTGCAAAATAAATATTATGTATAATATAGGGAAAATTTCTGGATATCCTTGAAGTTTGCGATATATTTGCATAAATATCCTTACTTTTCAGAAATTGCACAAATACCCTTGGACCATTTTTTTAAGCATTTACTTGTTGTGCTTGTACTTCCTTCATGACCAATGGCGAAGAAGGGAATGTAGTAAAAAAAAAAAAAAAAGCACCATGTGCTCAAAGAAAAAAGGGAAGTGGCATGCACAACAAAACAAACACCTCAAAATTTTGGTCCAAGGGTATTTGTGCAATTTCTGAAAAAGCAAGAGTATTTATGCAAATATTGCAAACTTCAAGGGTGTCTAGCATGAATTTTTCTCTATGATATATTATAGTGTAAATATAGAAAAAGATTGGTGCTATTGAGCAAAAAAAACAGTTGAATATGGGAGATGCTAGATTTTAGCAAATGGAGTCAAAACTTCTCTCCAAATGCTGATTTGGACATTAGGGGGAAGTCAAAGTTGAAACTCTTGCAAAAAGATGGAAAAATCATGTTATCAAAAATAAGATCAAAATTTAAGATAACCAACTATGTCATTGGATATTTCAATTTTTGAGTTTTCTCAAAAATCAAGGGGAGGGGTTAGAGTCTCTTTACATTAGGAGTCAAGGTCATGAAAACTTGGGGTCATTTTAATCAAAATTATAGACAAATAGCCTCAAGAACAACCCTAAACACCCATTAACATGTGAGTATAATGTAAGACTTGGAATGTGGTGTGAAGAGACAAGTCTCAACTTTTCAACTCTGCACCAAACAAACTCTCAAATTTCAATGGAACGTGGAACATAGCATGAAGCGCCGCTCAGACAAAGAATTGGCCATCCAATAGACTTCATTTGTGGAGTTTTTGTTGTCTTAATTCTTCTCTTTAGAGCAATCCAATTTGTTTCACGATTTTAACCTTGAGCCCTATTGTAAAGGCCTTGGAGCTCATTTAAAAAAAATCCAATTAATGAGAGCAGTTGAGTGGAACTCACTTGGGCTCCAAAACTACCTCAATTCATTTTGTCTTGAAATCAATTTGTGCGCAGGTTCTACAATGACTCACGTAATTATTTTGTTACCTACATTCTATATGACAATGCATGTACCATTTTTGCAAGCTTGATTCTCTATGACTTAGATCAACTTCCATTTTACATCCAAATCAATGAACCACTGAAACAACAAAGAAGTTATTAAGCCATGCATAGAAGTGTGTTGCAAATCACTATATTTAAAAATTAGGAACGATGATTTAACTCTTGAGCGCCAAGCTCAAAATTTGGTTTAGGCACACCTCCTTGCACCCACAAATGTGTGGTTTATGTAAAAAAGAGATATCTCGTATGAGACCAATCAACTACACCACCTACTTTAGTACCCCACTCCTTGCCACCCTTGTATCACCCTACCCTAATTCCAATATGATTGTACTAGCAAGTCTAAGGACCGTGTTTTCTAATCCCCACAGACAGTATACTATCTCTCGGGTGCTCAAGGGTTAATAGTTTTGTTATAAAAAAACACAAAAAAATTGAAATTTAAATCTTCCAAAGTTGAAAATATTGCTTAAGGTAGGAACACCCATAAGTTTTAGTTTAAGGGTTTTGAACATGATAACTATTAATAAACATCTAGCAAATTATAAGATCCTGTTAGGAACAAAAAAATAATGAGTTTGCACTTTAGAATGTATTATTTGGATAATGTGAAAATAAGTTGTGAATTATTAAAAAGCCAACTGTCATTATACCCATAACTAACACTAAGGTTCTTGTAATTACTTCTACAAATTTTCCAAAATTTTAGAGGTGACGGTTATGGGGACACAAACGCTTACGGGTGTTCCTACCTTATCACCATGCCCAATTCCAATGGAGCACGAAAGTTGGCTTATTACTCACACCAAGAAACGGGTATCTACCAGTACCGGGTATCAATCGCAATTACCCGATCAGGCAATAAAGCGATACGGATCAGGTACGTACATACGGGTATCCAAATACCCGGAGGAGCTTGAGGGGGGGGGGGGGTATCAACACGGAAGAGAGATGTCGTCGTTCACCTTTCTGAAGGGATAGTGGCGAGAGGGGCCGGAACAACGAAGCGGGAGCTTTTCATTGATGCACAAGAGGGTGCTTTTACTTCGTGGAGGAACCGATTTTGGTCGATGATTCTTAGGGTTTGAAGAGTTCCAGAGTTCTCGTCTCTAGTTTCTAAGTTTTCAGTACAGTAAACGTTATTTTCTTTCTTTCCTCTCTCCTCTCAAGTTTCCTTTTTTCTTCCCTACGACGGATTCCTAATGTCTTTTTCTCTTGACGAAATCGGTTTTTCTGCATTCGAGTTCGGCCATGCCATGTGTTAACATCGGGAGCCTCGACCGCGGGGGAGCTTGAAGACGACGACGGAGAAGGTTTGTGCTTTTTTGTTTGTTTTGTTTTTAAGTTACTCTAATTTTTTCACACAATTTCTGTTTCTCAGACGCGGTTGGATTCTAATATTAAGCGGAATTTAGCCGAAAGGCTTATACGAAGCTACGGCAGTCGGCGCTCATATGCATGGCAATTTAGAATATTTTGTTATTATTGGAAAGGGATTTGTTTGTTTTTTAGTTTTAGTTTTGGTTTGGTTTTTTTGCGTTATCCTTATGAGCGAGAGTTTCGGATTGGTGTCGTCGTGGCTGCAGGTGTTTAGAAGAGTTCGGTGAAGGCTTAGATTTGGAATAGAGAGCGAGCTATGGCAGAATCTCAGTCGTCGCTTACGACGACGTCAGGGTCTGTGTGGACACGCGACCAAGACAAGGAGTTCGAGAATGCACTGAATGCGTACGATCAAGACAGTCCGAATCGGTGGGAGCAGATTGCAGCAGCAGTGACTGGGAAGGACGCGGCAGAGGTGAAGAGGCACTACGAAGTACTACAAGAAGATATTAATTTGATAGACGCAGGACGAGTTGCGCTTCCTAATTATAGTTTAGCCTCTCTGTCGTTGTCCGACGAGGCTCCAGCGTCTGATAATCCGGGTGTGAAAAAGGGAGCACCGTTCTCAGGTCAAGCATCCGGGCCTGGCGCGAATGCGAATAGCAATGGCGTTGCTGCTTTGGGCGGCAAGGGCATGTCATCCAAGTCTGCCGATCAAGAGCGGAGAAAGGGCATCCCTTGGTCAGAGGAGGAACATAGGTATACTTGAATTTCAACCAAATCCCTTTTTCTCCTAATGCTTTATACCTCCAAAAGTTTTTCCCCTCTAAACCGCTTCCAATTCCTCCTATTCTCTGTACACAGTTTCTTTTTCTTTCATTCACTTCTTGCATTTTCTGCAAGCTTTCGTTTTTCATGGCATCAAGGCTACCAATTCGTATTATTTTCTGTTATCATTTACAATTATTTTGGCTAAGTTTCGCATCTTCTACCTTGAATTATTGCCTACAGTCTTGTAGCTAGACCAATTATATTGCTCAGGTATGGCGATACGTAGCCTAGAGAAGAGTGGCTGGTGTCTACTTTAGAGTGTTCAGGGATGCCGTATGGTAGTATGCAATCTGTAGAAAACTGAAAAACATGGATCATGACGGCAGTGTTTGGCCTTGTTTACTGGAATGGACTTTATTTATTATTGACACCGGTATGGATTGATTGTTTCTTTCTAACTTGATTTTCCTCGACTTTGTCTCGGTATGTGCAGGTTGTTTTTGTTAGGATTGGCCAAGTTTGGGAAGGGAGACTGGCGCAGCATATCTCGAAATTTTGTGATTTCGAGAACACCTACACAAGTAGCAAGCCACGCTCAAAAGTACTTCATAAGGTTGAATTCCATCAACAAGGATAAGCGAAGGTCGAGTATCCATGACATCACGAGTGTGAACAACGGAGATGCGGCACAACAAGGGCAAGGCCCGATCACTGGCCAACCTGGACCTGGAGCTGCTACAGGACAACCGATACAAGGAGGAATGCAGCCGGGAATGTACCCCGGTCAGCAAATGATCGGCCAACCACCAGCTGTGGGTGCGCCGGTCATGCTAGCCCCTGGGCACGTCCAGTACGGCCCTCCTGGAGGACATCTCCCCAGGCCTGTGATGCGGATGGGCACGGCACCTCACATGTCGTACCCCATGTCGCAACCAGGTATGCATCATTGACACAACCACAATCTGGATCACTGTTTCCAAATTTCGAAGTGTTTGTGGAACGACGTGAGGTAAACACATAGTGTGCCCACCTTTGTATTTGTACACATCAGTTGGTTTTGTTATACGTGGTCAAAGAAAGAAAGAAGGCTGCTTTGTAATATATTCTCTTCCCGTGCAATAAAAAAAACCTAGCCAGCAGTGCTTAGAATCAGGTTTGGTGTCTTTTGGGACTTTGGTCTTGGAGACGAGAACACATGACGAAGCAGCACTGGATTAGGTCCTCGTGTTTTCGCTTGGATGTTGTTTGGATCTCATCTCGTACCCCAGAATGGTCTGTGTTTTTTTTTCCTAATTGTTTCAGCTTTCGTGTGCTTGACTCTCAGCGTAGAGACTTGTTTCAATGTTTGTAACCTTGTGTGTGTGAATATCTTATGATACTTGGTTGCTCCAGCATAGAGGGAGACTCATCTGATGATCAGGCACTCCCTGTATGATCTCGAAAACAGTTTGTTGGACCGAAAGTACGAGTTGGTTCTTAAGGACAATGTTTGTTGCTAATCTAAGATTGTGCTCTAGTCGGTAGCTATATTTATAGCATGTCTATATTATGATCTTGGAGACCGGTTGAGAATTGGAGCCTTGAGATTGTGTTTGGGCGTATATGATTACGATGCATGTAAATGAGATCTCACGTTTTGATCAATCCAAGGGTGTACAGAACCTTTCACACATTGTATGCTTTTAGTTCCTTATCAAAATTCAAATTTAATTACATTAAGGGTAGTCACGGCTTCTCGGAGAATGAAAAGAGAATGGAGATTGAGAAGTTGTGGACAGAATAGAGGTGCCAATACGAGCTCGTTCTTTGTGAAGGTGCTTTGACACCCCATTGTGACACCCCCATTTGTGTGTGATGGAAAATGGAGAATGGTTTACTTAGAGAAAGGTAATATGGCCAATGATTGGAGGAGCAAAAAGAGCTAGGGTGAAAAGTGATTCACAAGCACGGAAAACAAGCAAACTATGGTTAGAAGTTCACAAGCTAACTCATTCTCCACCGCCGTAGGAGAATGGGATGGTAAGAAGATTAGCACACAAAATACGACGAAAGTTCCGACAACCACTAGCAACGTGGCATGTCTGCATTCTCATTCTCCACACTCACCCAAGAAAGTGTTGTGACTACCCCTATTGTCTTAAAGTAAGAAAGTTTTAACAAAGGGTATTAAAATAGTCGTAGACTTTTGCTCTACCGGGCCCCCTTCAATTGTTGTTAACCTTTAACCCCTAAATGTCGAGGAGGACAAAAAATGTCCTCTGGCTTTGAAAAAAGATTATGTGATTCAGGAAAAAGTTGTTATTCATTTGATTTTTTTTTGAGAAGTGACCATAAACACATGGTCCATCATGGAAGACAAAAAATTACCTTTTGAGATGCTTTCATTTTTTTTGTAACCCAAATTGTGATAAGATTCAGAAACATGGTGCTAGCTCCCAAGTTGCCCTTCTTGCAATTTTCATGAGAGCACCATGCACTGTTGACTTTTCCAACTTTTTGAAGCAATCCTACTGGTGCCCATGTGCAAAACACTATAGATTGCTACAGGGAGGACAAGCCACGGTGATGCATCCGTCCTTTAAGGGTTAAAGGACCATAGGGCATAGTCTATACATTGCCTTATAATTGGCATTTGCTACCAAAAAGAAGTTTTAATTTGGGATCTCCAATAGCTCACTAGAATGGCTTTGATCTATTCTCCAACTTCTTTGTTGATCTCAAATGTAGTAAGGGTGTGAATCTAGTCCAAATATAAGAAAAACACCTCGTATTTTGTTGGTCGTTGTGTCCTTTAGGGTTAAATGCAATTTTGCATCTATAACTTTCAAATGTTTTTCAATACCCACCGGCAACTTTTTGGCTTGTAATTGCTTTTCAGAACTTGTAAGTGCCTCACCTTGAGCAAGCATTTTGTAGATTGAGAACATATTGGTGATAAATTGGTGGTAGACAAGTAGTAACTTTAAGAGCACTCTAATTATAATTTTTCTAAAAGGCAAATTTTTAACACCTCTTTCCATTATGTGATATACCTCAAATTTCAATATCTTTTGTCTCCCTTTTCTCAACTTTTACAATATGTAGGTAGTTTTAAATCTGATGATGAATCAACTCTGTAGGAAGTGGATTGAGTGAGAAATGGATTTTTTCATCCTTGATTCCAATTATGTTCTATCAAATATTTCTCTCCTACTTGGTAAAGCTAAAATTGAAACTTTTGCAAAGCATAGACAAGCAACACATATAGTTCTAGTACATCAGCAAAGATGTATCATAGTAGAGACACAAAGTTTATCAAACTTAGTATTAGGAGGCTCTAAAATTGTTTGAGTTCTACCACAGTCTAGGAATATATGACATGTTCCATAAAAAATCTATTACTGTCATTGATGAGTTAGATAAGCTTAGCAAATTAAGTAAACTTGCTAAGCCTACCTAACTCATCAACGGCAAGAATAGATTTTTGATGGAACATGTCAAACATTCCTAGACTGTGAATGCTTTTAGAACCCTGAACGATTCTATAGCCTCCTACCTTAACTATTTATTTATTTGAGAGATTGCTAAAGGAACAAAGCTTCCTAATAACTACGTATCTTTAAAAGTATATATAAACATAATGATGATCTATTGTAACATAAATGCTTGCATGTTAGAATGTCAATAAAAGGGATCAAGAGCCTTGGATAAATTAGACAAATATTATAAATAATGCACTTGTTGTGATGGAGTACTATAAGCTTTGTCATCCTCTACATATGTGTCCAACGTCAATGCCATCCTAAACATCTTCCTCTTTACTCTTGAGCATCAACGACATATGTTTATATGTCTTAGGTACGTTTACACTAGCGGACAACATTTTAACCTTAAGACTATAAAATAACTCCTACCAAGATTAGGGGACACTTGACACTTCCCCCACCAATCGGAATGTATATCATCAGGAGGGTATTTTATCCCTCTCAAGTGTTAAGATACCATTTGGGGTGTGCACCATTTTCAGGAGGACAAGGAAAATTGCAAACTTGAAAAAGGGAAGAATTGCAAGTGAATGGTCGGTTGCAGAGAATGTTGGCCTGGACAATCCTCTGCGGAGAGCCAAAATCCTGCCCATATCATTCCGGGCTAAAAGCAAAGAAAACATACCGATACAAATCAAACTCAATACCAATTCTTTCCACCTCTTCAACTGCGCAAACTAACCTTGAAAGAACGAAGAAGTGCAACTCAAGCAAGTAAGAACCACATGCAAAAGGAGAGCGAATATATCTCGGTTATAAAGCACAGTAACTCAAACTGCTGAATTTGCAAGCCACTAACCACTCTAGGGATAAACATCCTGTGCTTTTATATTAGAAAGTCCATTCCTTTCCGACGTGCGCTACAGAAAATATACAGAATCAGACACAGGAGTTGCGCCCAATAAAATGATGCAACCGAGGACCTACTTTACAGGTTACGCCCAACTGAAACCAGTATATCCCCAATGCACCAGTTCCTCTCCACATCCCATTAAAGACATGCTGCAAACATTAACAAAAATGCATTAATCACGTGAAAAATACCAACACACAAGAAGTGTACATCTCAAGGAAATCAAGTATCCAGATGATATACAATATACTGCATAATTCAAAAATAGGAAACCGCAGCTCAACCTAACCATTGATGAAAATGACATCAATTCAACTACCATTCAATTCTGAAGCATTATTCCTTCTGCGGGTTGCAGTAGGTTCAAGTATGTACCTTTCCACACTGGACTCCGCAGAAAGGAGATTGTGCATATTCCTAAGCTTTCGCAACCTGCTTCCAGCTTCAAAGCGAGAAGAGCAGAAAAGCGAGAAGCTCTTCAGAAGGAAGTTGAATGAAAGTCTCAATGCAGAGGAAAGGTTCAAGCAGCTCCTCCTTTCTCCTTAAATCCATGTCACCGACAAGAGAACATCCGAGCGGAAATGGAGCCAGGAGGAAGAGTAAAGGAAGTGGGACCAAAGCCGTGGAGTTGCCTTTTTCTGTACAAAGTATTATCTATGGAACAAGTATACTCGGGGTTTGATTCATGGTACAACGATGGAGAAGGTGAGAGGAGGAATTCAAATTCAAATTCAAATGCAAGTGGTGATGTTGGAACTACTGAACTTCTCACAAGTTTGTACAGCTTGCTGCTCAACAATAGGCGGTTGTTTGTTGGCCTGTCCAATGACCTGGAGACGCAACCGAAGGATTTCCAGCTTCAAATTTTCTCGTCTCTCCATGTGCTTTTCCTGCATCTCCAGCTTCTGCTCCATGAGCTTCTGCTCCAACTCAAGGCGACGCTCTTCCATCTTGGCCTTCCTTTCCAAGTGCCTCTCCTCGTTCTCGAGCCGCCTGGCTTCCATTCTTTCCAGAAACTGCAAATGCCGCTCTTCCATGGCCATGGTCATCTCCATCTTCGCCTGTTCAACCCGCGCGTACGTATCCGCAAACCCTTGCACGATCTTGGCCATGCTCTGCGCTGTAATCGTGGTTCCCAGCTTCCTGCGCTTCACGGTGTCTTTGCCAGGCTCAGCGTTGCCGCGGCACCTCGTACACGGAGACGGCGAAACCTCGGCACGCGGCGGAGACTCCTCGTGACAATCGCCGATCCTCGACGCAGCAGCTTTCACGCCTTGATCGCCATTCACTTCGGGTTGCATCGCAGCCAGGAACGGAACTAATCGGCTACTATCCTGATGTTGTTGCATCATGTCCTGCGTTGTGTCGAGACGGTGGAGATCTCCAACGGGACCGACGATAACCATTTCTCGCTTCGGCGTTCCCCAGAGCATGTCACACCGGTCGTACCACTTCCATGTAATCAGGTTCCGGTCGTTGTCGCCTTTGCTCAGCTTCTCTCGTTTGTATCGCTTCTTCAACGAGTCGATCTTGTTCTTCATCTGCGGCTGCTCTCGCTGGTGCGCTAGCCGCGTGTTCACTTCACGTACCACTGTCTCCCAATGCCGCTTGCCTAAATTCTCCCGCTTCACATGAATGTACGTATCGCCCCAGACATCTAAGAGCGCGTCCACTTCCTCGTCAATCCACGTCTCTCTCTCCGACCCCAGGCTCTGCAGTCCCGATGGACCGTCCATTCCGCCACCGCTCTTTCCCTACACCGAAACCAAACCATGGTGAATAATTTCGCAAACTGCAACACAATTTTGATCAGTACGTGGAAAACTTCAGACTAAACTTAAAGCGACTCATCGAGGATCGATCGAGCGAGGTTTTTGAACATTCTCACTTCCATGTACTCCATTTGAGGCGAAACCCTACGACAGAGTACTTATGGCGGGGCTACGAGGTGGCTTCCCGAGCTCAAATTTGCACCATTTGGGAAATCGTAAAAAGCAGAAGCGCGGCAGGCAGCACCGGCGGGACGAGACGAGACGAGACGCAGCGGCGCTGGCAACGCAAACGCGCGAGGCGAGCAGGAGTCCGAGGACGGGCGGCCGAGAGCTGCAGCTTGCGGTGAGCACCGCGGCGGGCGGGCGGGCGGGACGGCGGGCGGGCAGGGGGGGTCCGAGACGACGAAGGGGAAGAGATTCCTTCTGCCTCGCCCTCCCTCCACCTAGGGTTTGCGGCTGCGGCCGGCCACCGTCAATACAGTTCCCCCCCCCCCCCTTTAAAGTAGAAAGTTATCTGCGTCACCTTGTCAGGGCGGTCTGCAGTCTTTAAAGTTGGCCCTTGTGGCTGCTCCCCGTGTAGTATTTACTTTAACCCCGGAAGGGCCCTTGGGCTCTAGAGATACGGTACCAAATATGGTTGCAACCAATATGCAAAAGTTTGAATTAGTTGCAAATTAAGTGTTACAATCATATATATTGAAAGGTTGTATGATGATGGGAGCATAATTTTTTTGAAAAGCCCTCAGAGCAACCAAATACGTTTGCATATACGACCATATGTGTAAATGTATTTGAGCTGCTATAAGGGTTTTCCAATTTTTTTATGCACCCATCATCATACAATCCTTCAATATGTATGGTTGTAACACTTAATTTCCAGCTGATTCAAACTTCTGAATGTTAACCGTATTTGGTACCGTAGCTCCAAATCCCAAGGGCCCTTCAAGGGTTAAGCTTACATTTTACACCAAGGGACCACTTTGTTTTCGGGCTCAGGCCCAGCTGTGAATTGACCCAATCCACAATCTAAGGGCTTATCATCAATTGGGCCATAACATAAAGCCCTAGGGTTGAATTGATAATTCAATTTTAAATTAACAAATCTAAAATTAACAAATCTTACAAGGGAAAATTACATGAATATTTCTGAAGTTTGCCATATTTACATAAATATCCATGGTTTTTCAGAAATTATACAAATATCCTTGGTCCATAATTTTTAGGTTTTTGTTATGCATGCTAAGTCTTTCATGACCCATGTTAAATTAAGGAGTGCAATAGAATGGAAAAGAAGCAACATGCACACAATGGAGAAAGAAGTAGGGTGCATAACAAAACAAGCGCCTAAAAATTTTGGACCAAGGGTGTTTGCATAATTTCTGAAAAACTAGGAGTATCTATGTATATATGGCAAACTTCACAGGTGATCTAATTTTTTGGTTTAAGCTCAAATTTTTATGTCAAAATTTGCCACAAAAGCGATCATGTCATTAACCAGACTAATTGAGCCAACTCTCAATAGAAAGCCTTAACCCCTGAGCGCCCAAGCGCCCCAAATATCGCCTCCTACTATTTTCAATCCTTGTTTTGAGGGACTAGATCTAACTTTTTGGTCTTACTTTACACTACAATTATGAAGGCATTCAAGTTGTCCATGCCAATAGAGTAATGGCCAAAAAAGCCAAATATTGTATAAGTGCTACAAGAGATTTGATTGGGTGAAAACAACATATGGGGAGTGATGGCACTGTACGAGGCGTGCTGCCAAGCAGCATTTTATAGGCTACAACCGGTCAATATCCTTTGCAAGCTTCCTTGTGTAATCTTTGTGGTAGCGGGAAAGTTGTTGGCAAGGGTCCAAGCATGCTCTAGACCCTTATTATGGCAAATGTCACCAATTGTGCAGGTCATTGTTTTCTGTGCAATAATGATTTGAAGCCCTAAAACTTGACATAAAAAGAAGTGCAATCTTCAATAATTTACAAGTGTGTGCGTTCACATCTAATCTTGCTACTCACAAAATTTGAGATGAATCCGGGGCTTATAGAATTTTGTGAAAATTATCAAAAAGCATCCACCTACCAAAAAATGAGGATTTGTCATCACATGTTGTTTGATCAAATGTTATAATCTCCCATCTCCCATTCCTCAAATTTGCAAGCTAGTTTCTAAGTAGGTGCTCCACTACTTTCAATGGTCACTTTTGTGGATCATCTGATTGACCGAGATACAATGCATCAAAGTGGTCAGTCTCCAAAAACCCTGATTTTCTTGCAAACGGCCTGGGCGCTTAGGGGTTAAAGCTCAGTAGATGACTGAATTTGAAAATTCCAACAGTTCTATTGGTTCATTTTGGTGATTCTTGAACCAGGTTGACAATGGAACCATAACATAAAGTGACCTTGACTCAAAAATGGACATGTGTCTTTGCCTCTACTTTTTAATGTATTTGAGAGATGATTAGTTCAATTCAACAGTTTCTATAATTTATTCATGCCATTGTGTATGTTGCTTTTGATGACATTGAATTTAATCTAGTACTAACTAGATGAACATTTTATTACATAATTTTTTTTATGCTAAATATAATATTTAACAGATAAAAAGCAATTTAGTTGAAAAACCAAAAAAACTTTATATTTTACTTCTATTTGTTAAAAGGAAAATGCCACTAGTTTTACAATTTTGTAATAACCATTTTTTATTGGTATGATAAAATGACTTTGACTATATTCATTTGGAATCATCCATAATTAATCATGATTTAAGGCTTTAAATTTTTCATCATAAGGTGGCAAGGAGATGAAATGGTATCTTGTCTCGCATTTATGATTGTTTGATGATGATGCATGTTATGTCAATTAGAGATATCATTGAGTCGATCAAAGCAATTGCAAAGAGTTGCTCGTATATTGCAAAATGACAATGAATTGTTAAACGAATTGACAACAGGAATTGAGTATATTGGCTCAAGAGAGTTTTTAGTTTTATTCTCTAGAAGTAGTTACACAAACAACAAAAAAATAAATTCATTTTATTGGAAGGAATGTAGTTTCAAGTTGATATGATGATAAGGTCTAGGTTATAAGCTTAAAGATAAACACTTTGGGTATATTTTAGCACACAACTCTCTAAATTCAAGCATGAAGCAATTATTGTTTACAAGCAAGTTTTGGATTAAAATGGATTTGGAGATTCTTGATTTTAAAATCAAATGTACACTACCCTTACATAAAGATACGTTCATACCTATTTTACCATTCAAAAAAACTTTGCATAATACATAGTAAAATTAGGATTTTGGTATTTTGAATCATTAGTATTATTTCTTATGCAATCCCAACCAAGCATACCAAATTTTGGTTCCTAAACATCAAAACTCTATTAATGGTAAATTACATTGTATTAAATTCATGATTTCTATGAAAATTGATAGAAGAAATTTGGTGATAAATTTTTGAGATTTGATTGCATGAATGTGCAGGAAACATCTATATGAGCCGTTTTCATGTTAAAACATATACCCCTAAGTAACAAAATTATGATCAACAAAGAAACCAATGTGGGGTGTGGTAGGACCAAAATTTGTTAAAATGATATTTCTACTTTTGAACTAGCTTTTGGCTAAGCAAACGTATCCTCATGTTCAAAGGTACAAATTTAGTCATAATACATAAGCCAAATAACAAAATTTGATTATCACAAAGAATATCAATTTTACAAAATTTGGACATATTCATCCTAACATTAAAATCATCTTAAAAGGAGTTTATTTATTTTTTTTGAAAATGCTTATTAAAAGGAAAGATGTGTGTATTGATTATTCCTACATATTTATCCAATCAAATCTCACTAATTTTCTTCAATCACTTTTCATGTAAAATCATGATTTTAATGCAAAATAATTCATCATTAATAGGGTTTTTGTTTTTAGTATCTAAAATTTGAAATGCTTGATTGGGATTGCATAAAAATTAGATACCAACAATATGAGAATAAAATGTTGTTTATGTTCTTTATTATACGGGGAAATTACAAAATGAGTGACAAAAACAAAAGAAATTACAATTTGGGTAACGGTTTGAAAATAATTACAATTTGGGTAACGAATCCAATAACCTCAACGGGTTTTGCAACTTGCTGTACATGCCATTGAAGCTAGCATCAACGCCCTTGCCTAATGTTTGTTGCAACCTCCTTTTTCTCAGTGCCGATCAATCATGACCCTTGCTAGCACCAAGCAACAAATGCTTGCCAAACAATTGTACATTGCACATTGTCAAGGAACAATTGCTTGCCCTTTGCTTGCAAGTACGCCTTATGTAGTGGTTTGACATGCGGGTGGACCGTGCAAAAAAAAATCAAAGTCGTGACAAGAACAATGTTGAGGATCAAACACATTATTTGGCATGTGGGAAGCTCCGTGTCAACAATTGCACACATAGGAGACATTGAATGTCTTTTTTGGCGTGCACCAAAGTTTCAAAGCGGTACCTAGAAGCAAAGAGCAAGGAACTGTTCCTTGATAATGTGCAATGTACAATTGTTTGGCAAATATTTGCTGCTTGGTGCTAGCAAGGGTCACAACTAATCAACATTGAGAGAAAGGAGGTTGCAACAAACAACAAACAAGGGCGTTGATGCCAACTTCAATGGCACTTACAAGTTACAAAACCAGTTGAGATGATTGGATTTGTTACCCAAATTGTAATTATTTTCAAATTGTTACCCAAATTGTTGATTTTGTTACTCATTTTGTAATTTCCCCTTATTATACACATTTCTTTGGAATGCCAAAAGTGAGCCTACGTAACAGTACTTCATGGTATTGTACAACATCTCATTGACCATACAAAATATTATAAATACTTTAGTATGAGTTGTCATTGTATACACATCGTAAGGTTTTAATTATGTGAGTTTGTTGTAAATAGTTCCCAACACCATATTCAATTTACATCAAACTACAAAGATTCACTCTATATTCATAAGATTATTGATATTGGTTGAATAGAATCTTTATATGCATTTACGCAAATCATATTTTATTTCCAATTGCTTGCATGAAAAAAATCATATTGTAAGTTTGTGATACAATACCAAAATCCCTTTGAATTCTAAACAAAATGAAAAATGTTATATGTTTGTTCGTTGAAATTTGTACTATGCTACACTTGGAAATTGAAAGGGGGAACTTGTGATATGATTTGAAAGAAAATAAGCTCATTTCACCAAAAATACAATGGTTCTGGAACACATATGACATGTATCAAAATTACAATTGAGGTGCTCATGTCATGCCAATTAAGTTTCCTTAGTGCAATAACATAAACTACATTGGTGGCAGTTACTAATACCAGTATTTGTAAATATTTCGTGCACGTGATGGAAGTTTTTGAGAATACTTAAAAATACTATATAAATGGAATTACCTTGTTCTAGAATGTACGTGATTTATGTCACGGGTATAAAATTTTGCTCATGTTAACTTTGAACTTTGACCACAATGATAGAAATTGTCATTGCAACCAACTTTTAGTTGTTATGAACATTTTTGCAATCATTATGACTCAATGTTTCTACAAGTTTATATTGTAACTCAAATCAATAAACACTACATTATTTCCATCCATCTATCTACAATGTAATATTTCAATGATGGAAAATTTGCTTAAAGGACTGACTGTCTGCTTGGGGGACAAATGGGATTTTGGGTAGGTACCTATGGCTATACTACTTTGTGTGATTTTTTGAAACTTTTATGGAAGATGGGGAATTCGAAGATTTGTGTGCCTGTCTAATTTTTTTTTTCATTTTGACATTTTTTGAAGTAGTAAAAAATGACTTTCTGATTTTTTTTGGAGATGGGGCAGTCTGGGCAGCTCAAAAACTTTTGTAAATGTAAATTTTAAAAAAGTTTTTGAGCTGCCCAGACTGCCCCATCTCCAAAAAAAATCAGAAATTCATTTTTTACTACTTCAAAAAATGTCAAAATGAAAAAAAAAATTAGATGGGCACACAAATCTTCAAATTCCCCATCTTCCATAAAAGTTTCAAAAAATTACACAAAATAGTTTAGCCATATGTACTTGCTCAAAATCCCATTTGTCCCTCGAACGGATAGTCAGTCCTTTAGGGGTTAAAAAGTTTAATCTTGAGATGTACAATTTGATATTTGACCTTTATTATTTTGAAGTTTACCAAAATTGTTTGATATAAAAAAAATTCAATAATATGGACGAACATTTTTGAAGTTGAGGTGTGAAAAAGGGGTATTAGATTTTGAAATTTGGATTATATCCATGTTATTATATTTACCAATATAATTTTCCTTAATATGTAAATGTAAACTTTGAAATTTAAATTTTAAAATAATTTATGAATTTGGTTACAAATAGGATATTGCTAATTTTGAAGTGGAATCTGTGGAAAATGGATTTGAAATGTTGTAGTCTCACACATAAAGGCATTTTGAATATTTTTTTGGTTACTCTAGTTTGTAAGCTCATGTTTTTTTAGGAAAACTTTGAATTGAAAGTCAAACTGGTATAAGGAAAAGTACTTTCATTTTCATACCTTAGGAAAGTGCATATTCAAGCAATGTTAGATTAAGTATCTTTATCACTTATCACAAACTTTTAATTTTTTTGCAATCTTTAGGAGTTGAAGTTGAAAATTTTCATTTTCCAAATGAAGTTTTTGATGTAATGGTTATTACCAAAGACTCATACAACTTCTTGTTTGGCTCAAATTTTCCTAGCACACTATGTTTTTATTTTATTTTTTGCCTTTCAAACCCAAGAAAAAATGCTTTGAATCCAAAAGAGCTATTCTAAAGACATTTGAGTAAATTGCTTACTTGGAATCTAGCCACTACTACAAGTACAAGATAAAAGCCTTTCAAAGCATTTATTATTATTATTTTATTTCATTTTTTAGTTTTCTTGGTCTTTTATATTGAAGTTGTGGTTGGCGCTTGCTCTGCTACGCTTTCACCATCATAATTAAATTAAAATTTTCATATGTTAAATAGAATGCAAAGTACAAAATTCAGTAAGCTTTCAAATTGCATTTATGTGAAAACATCAAAAAAATTGGACATATGATATCATAGACTGATTGGACATGTGATATGATTGAAATGCAAATGTGATATTATAGAGGTCCTTGTGATTTTAATAGTACAATGTGATATCACAAAGAGTGAATATGTGATATTATAAAGATCTTTGTGATTTTAGTAGTATCCGTACAGCATTACAAAATTTGAAAGTATTATAGATATCATTGTGATTTTATTAATATGGTTTAGGGTTTTGCGATAAGGTAAGAGGCTCAAACTCAATTAGGGCACTAATTCCGTTCACCTCCCCAAATGAACTTTAGAGGTACATGCCTTATTCATAGCCTTTCATGAATGTACGATGGGCATACATTTGAAGAAGTGATCCATTTTAAAAACCTATGACATTTCCACTTCAAAATTTCATAGCTAATTCCACATTGCTCTGAAAAATACTAAATAACTTGAGTTAGATGCGAATTCCTCTTGTCTTTGAAGGAAAATTTACTGAAAAATATATCAAGAAGTTCCACCTCCCCAAAATTCAGTTTCAGCTCTTAGAAGGTCAGTTTACGAGCCTCTTACCTTAGGATAGTGTTTAGTGTTTACGCTCACAAAATTTGATTAATAAAGGGGATAGGGGATACAAGTGGGGCCAAAGTTTAAGGTAAGACCACGTGGAAGGAGGCCACGTGTCAAATGCCTGCGTTTGTATTTCGTCTGTTTTGTTCTCTTCATTCTTACGAGAGAACTGCTGTGCTGCTCCGTCATTTGTTGATTTGCAGTGAAGCTTGGTAGGGACCTCCATCGCCATTCACACTAAAGCTTAAGTTATCTCCTTCGTAATCTTCTTCTTCTTCAGGAGCACTCACTTGCATTTGTCAGTCACGCTCAGCATTACGAAACCAGGTATTCGCACAATTCATAACATGTTCTCGTGGATTTTTCTTTCATCGCTTGAGTTAACCCTAGTTTTGAACTTCTTCTTACAGGAACTACTCTTTCAAGTTCGACGAGGTCGGTGGACTTCCAGGTTTCCTTGTGAGGTAAGTAACTGCTGAAGCGGTTTTCTTAGCAATGCCTTACGAATTGAATGAACTTGAATGTTTCTCAATTGTTTATTGTCGTGGATACCTGTGGACGTATATACAGGACATTGATGAGCACAATGCTAGGTTTAATCCGTGCGTGAGATCGGGAGTGAGAAGTATCACCTCCTTCAAGATCTATGACTTTTACTAACTATCCGAGGTCTTGACGTGTGTACAGGATTTTGGTACGAAGTGAATGAGTAGACGTAGTTGTACTCGTGACCTATTGATCAGGATTGTATACTATGAGAACAATGTCATAAGGAGATAGTTCGGATGTCGACTAAGGACGCTTTGGTTGAGTGGACGAGCTGGAAGGGAATTCTCGTCTGTTGTTGCTGAATGCCGGCCAGTAGAGCGTTGCGTATACGCTTTAGGTTTTCGCATCAGCAGATGAGGATGAGCAGAAGCGGAGACAGGTTGGATTGGAGTGAGGATTCGGCGCTGAGAAGGATCGGAGAATAAGGATTTTGAGGGAATCAATGGCAGTATCGAGTAAAATCGAGGCGACGACGGGGTTTGAGTCGCCGACGGCGTCACCCGTGCCGGCCACGCCAAACCCGGTGCAGGATGGAGTGGAAGGGGATGATGAACTCGGGGACGATGAGTCCAGAGACGATGACGAGGAGGAGGAAGGAGAAGAGGAGGAACCTCGGCTGAAGTACCAGCGCCTCGGAGGGAGCGTCCCGTCGCTGTTGTCATCGGATTCCGCAGCGTGTCTCACTGTGGGAGAACGGATGATCGCTCTTGGAACGCACGATGGCACCGTGCATCTGTTGGATTTTCAGGGAAACCAGGTTCGAAATCTGTGCTCTATCTCTCTCGTAGGGCATACTTCATATTGTTTTTCGTGAGAGAACTGGAGTACTTAGAGCCTAAAGTCTTCTCCACTTCATTCTTTGTACTGTAAAATTATATTTTGATCACATTATATCTGAACTTGTGAATACTTTTATTGGAATCTCCTTACTAAAACACGTAAAATTGAGATAAGAAAATTTAGTTTTGGACATCTGACTACCGAGACATCCACAAACTCAAGCATAAGAACAGCAATGGCCACTCCAAAATTTATGAAAACGGGGTTGTTGACTTGTCAAGTCATGCATGCCTGCAGTTTTTTACTTGACTGCTGCGTATGGATAGTGTGTAGGGCTAATTGTTTTACCGTTTTTCTAAAGGAATGTGGAAACTTCTTCATTGGACTTACCGAATGTTTGTATCGTGTTCCTCGAATCGCGAGGTCTACGGATCACTAGAGCCTAATGATGTTTAGGTTTGTGTGATTGACTCGTAGAACGCATATCGGAAGGATTGAAGCATTTGACAACAGGCAATTTGGTTGGTCTTAGGGTTTGGGATGTATTGTTATTTGGAACTGTCCAAAGTTCTCAGTGATGGTTTCAATTGACAGGTCAAAGATTTTCGAGTGCACACAGCGCCAGTGAACGAGGTGAGCTTTGACTCTGATGGGGAGTATGTCGGGAGCTGCTCCGACGATGGCACTGTAGTCATCAGCAGCTTGTATACTGACGAGAAAGAAAAGTATGAGTATCATCGACCTGTGAAGGCTGTTGCACTGGATCCAGAGTATGCTCGTAAAAGTTCTAAACAATTTGCTTTAGGAGGGCTTGCAGGGCAGCTTCTATTTCTCAGCAAGGGCTGGTTAGGCTACAAAGAGCAGGTACAAACTCGGAGGCACTTTGAGTTTTCTCATTATCTTGCATTTCATTCAGTGGTAAAGTACGTCATGTGCAAGAATCTATGCAATGGTTTTCTCAAACAGAAGTTGTTCAGGCGTCATCAATGACTTTCAGCAGTTGTCGATGAAAGGCGAGGAAGTCAGAAAGGAAACGTTTATGTTGTCTGTGGTAGATTCTGCATTCAGGCGAAGGGACTATTCATTCTGTTAAATGGCGGACAAGTCTTATCGCTTGGGCCAATGATGCTGGCGTAAAGGTGTACGATACTGCCTCACATCAACGTATAACCTTCATAGAGCGATCACCGCGGGCCAATCTGTTACGCCCCAATCTTGTTTGGCAGGTTTGTTCGGCTCAATTCGTCAACATCTACCTCTTTATCCAGTTTTTCAGTATTTCCAGCAGCATTTACATCGGCCAAGTCATTGTTTGGTCGTAATTACGCTCCAAATTGTTTCTGCTTGTCTAATTAGTGCGCTTATTTTTGTAGGATGATTCGGTCCTACTTATTGGATGGGCTGATTGCATCAAGATTGCGGTTGTTAGAACCCGAGGATGGGATGCCTTGGCTGGAACCTTGGGTCAGGGAACAAAGTACGTAGAAATACGAACTACTCTCCACACGGACTTTATCGTCGCTGGACTTGCACCTTTTGGAGATCAAATGGTGGTTCTCGCTTACCTCTCTGATAAAGATGATAATGCTGCAGAACCCGTATCTACTGCATTCTCAAGACAGGTAATGGAATCGCTGTAGGTTCTTTAGTTTGCTATACGAATTCTTAATCATTTTACTTTGGAGGCGGTTGTCATTTCATCTGCGCGCTACTGTAATTTCTTAGACACACTCAAGGTTTTGTATGCAACATCGTTGTTCCAAATCATTGTTCCAAATCATTGTTCTAAGTTTTTGCAAGAATGTAAAATTATATCCTCTCGTCAATGCAGGGACATGCACAGCGACCGGAAGTGCGGATAGTAACCATCAAGAATGAAGAGTTGGCAACGGATGCACTTTCTATTCATGGCTACGAGCATTACAAAGCTAAAGACTACTTCCTTGCTCATGCTCCTTTCATTGGTGCGTGAGATTTATATGTTCTCATATCTGAACATTCTGATAGTATTGTCGCGTAATCGTATCAAACCTGTATTCACCGGCAACGTGGTTGATGCTAGGAGGCTAGGATTTGAAGTGCGTTTCTTTTTTGTCTCTTAGAATAGATAATGGATAGGTCGGTATGTGCTTTCATGGTTGAAGAATTTGATGAAAACTCTGAGGACCTATCTATCATATAAAATACCGTTTACTCCTGTTTCAGAGAGTGGTGGAGTAGCAGGCCAATGGACAGCTGGAGACGAGTCCCTCTACTTTATAGTGTCCCCCAAGGACGTCGTACTGGCCAGGCCCAGGTTTCTTTTCTGACCTTTTTTATTTCTAAAGACTTGTTCAGGCTCTTCACATAGTTTATAGGAGAATCTTGTACCTGGTGTTATTTCGAAGAAAACTTCGGGGGATTAGACTATCTTAGGTGTATATGCACCCAGAGCTATCTGACGATCCAACAGTTTCAGAAGTTTTTCAAGAAGTTTTCACTTCTGCGGATTTAAATCTTGAGGCGAGCACAGAAAGTTGTGTACTAAAACGTTTGATTTGCAGAGACGCAGATGACCATGTCAAATGGCTGCTTCAGCATGGTTATTACGAGAAGGCTTTGGCGCAAGTAGAAGAAGGAAATGCGAAGCCTGAGCTCTTGGAGGAGGTATGAATGGTTTCTTACTACTTTCTGATGCCAAAGTTATTTGAGAAGTTTGTAATTGCGGTGTCTGAATGTGGTCGTGGATGTTGTGAATTCGTTTCACCGAATCGATTTCAAACTGTGCCGTACAGTTCTATGCATCAGTTGCTCATGATCATTACCTCAGTCCATGGGATTGGAATCTCAGTTGTCATATGAAGGAATCCAATTTAATGGTACACAATTGAACTGAGGTTTCTCTTCGTAACAGGGATCCATTTTGCTGTTGTAACAATTTATCAACCATCTTGTGCGCAAAATACCGAAGATTTTTATAATCATTTTTAGTCGATAAGCACCGTATTCATATTCGCTGTGGTAACATATGTCAGGTTGGCTCTAGATATCTTGACCATCTAATTCTGGAGCGCCAATACGATAAGGCTTCAGCGCTTTGTCCCAAATTACTAAGGGGTTCTGCACCAGCATGGGAAAGGTTAGTCTCTGGCTTGGGACCTTGGTACCGTTTTCGTAGTACTTGGAGGCCTCAGAGAGGTAAAATATGTGTGTTGAGATTTTACATTATGGGTCGTCAAGTAATGAAAGACCCTTCCCATATTTGATATTTGTCTTAGATTGACTAGAAATTTGTTGACGTTGAAGATAATCACATATCATTATGTGCTCCCAAGAACAGGTGGGTCTTCCATTTTGCGCACTTGCGGCAGTTGCCCAGTTTGGCCCCTTACATACCAACATCCAATCCCCAGCTTCGAGACACTGTGTATGAGGTTAGCATTTTCTTGAGCTCATCATCTCTCTAACTCAATACGTGTCTGGTGATTGGATTGATTGGGAGGTTTTGTGCTCTTTACAGAACCGTGTTGCATTCATGAGCTCTGTCTTTGGCACAGGCCAGCGGTTTCAACTTTTTGTGGATATTAAAATTGATTTACGGAAAGAATAATTTTCTTTCTTTTTTGGTTTCAGCATTTGGGGGATTTTCAGAATCTAACACAGTTGTTTCTATTTCCTCTACTGAACGTTCCTTTTGCAGTTGGTGTTAAATTCACTAATTACAAATCCAGCATATCACGACCAGTTGCTCACCACAATCAAGACATGGCCGTCTACCGTGTATTCAGTTCCGACAATCATTGCACCTATTCAATTACAGATTAGTACTGGTTCAAAGTCACCGGCACTGAAGGAGGTATTTACTCAATGTTTTACTTCTACAATATGAATGTACAACCTTGTAATGTCCACAGTTATCTGACTTTTGTTTGAGGCCGTTGCACCCATATGCTTGGTGAACTTTATACTCCATTGGAACTATCCGTTTTTATGTAATTGTTACCGATGCATGTATATGGTCATGTACCGAATCTTCATTTGGTCAGTCATACACCAGTATTGATGATCTAAATTTTTTAATTGTATGATAAAACTTGATTATGCTATTTTATTAGTGTTGTGTTCTGTTATACTCTTCGTTATATCAAAGGTACTCATGTTCAGTAGTTTTGGCTGGATTGATGTCGGCAGGCTTTAGCTGAGCTTCATTTGCTTGAGAATCAGTACGAGAAAGCACTTGTCATCTATGTGGAGGTACGTACTGCATTTTCAAATCTATCTACACGTCCAGGAAGAACGGTATAATGTAGTGTGTGTCCAATGGGAGTATTCATGCGCTACGGGACCTTAGCACAGTTGACCAACTTACGTGCTGCTGGCGATGGTGTTCCGCTGCTTCCGTCAGTCTTTCATACGATGGAATCTCGACGTTGCACTTTTAGTCCGGTTGTGATCCTTCAAGTGTACAGGAAGTTTGTAACTTTGTTGTTGATTATTGTCATAGATAAAGAGAAGTTCGTTTCTGTTCTCTTTACGGTAAGGCTGACTACAGACTTCTTCTCGTGACTTTTGTTGTTTTTGTAGCTGGAGAAGCCATTTGTGTTTGACTTCATTGAGCAGCACAACTTGTACGGTTCTATACACGATAAGGTAAAGTAATCGTAACCTCTTGTCATATGTTTAGGTTCGTCGTCAGGTTTTGAGGCCACGTGGCCATTGTATCGTGATGCACCTTTGATTCACTTCTCATTTATGCTTTCAGAATTTTATTATTATAATGCAAATGAAGTTTTTAGACACGATTTTGTGATGCTAAGGAGATGAGGAGTACGAGCGGCTCTTTTCCTTTAATATTTGTGCATTGCAATGTTGCAGGTAGTCCATTTAATGAGATTGAATGGTAAGCGAGCAGTCCGGATGTTGATCGACCAGAGTGACAGCACAGATGCTTCGGAGGTTGTGTCGCAACTGCAGAAAGAGGATGTAGATGGCAAACTGAGGGAATATCTGCACCTTTATCTTCATAAGTTGTTCGAGAAAGACCCAACTGCGGCCATAGAATACCATGGTTTGCAGGTTTTTTCCATTTCACTTGAACTAGCATACCTTATTGTTCTTGGATCTGCTGCATTTGGTAGCCAGTGACCAATACGTGCTGTAGGAAATTGAGGCCTTCTTGATGGATTGAGGGAGCCGTTCATATTCCTTGTGAACAGCGTTGTGCATGACGGAGAATCAGAAAAGTAGGGGAATGAGAAATGACTTCGAATGTTCGAAGTTTGCAGTTACAGATCTTAGAATAGACAAGTTCAATAAATCTTCAAGTCCTTGGCTTATCAACTGCAGCTTATGTTTTTATCTACAAAGCTGCACCAATGACTTGATTATGTCTAATCTAGTTGAAACAACGACAATTTGGAAGCTCTAGTTTGTTGTGTCATTAGTGTCTCATCTTGAAAATGGCCTCACACACGTGACGTATCTTGCAGGTTGAGCTGTATGCGGATTATGAGCCACGATTATTGCTTCCATTTTTGCGAAGTAGCCATTACTATAGTCTTGACAAGGTAACTTATCTTAGACATGTGTATTTCTTCTATGATGACTTTTCAATAGAGTTTTCAGTTTTTCATATTCGTAGCAGAAAAATTACTTGAGCTGGATGTTTTTGTCACGTTGCCCCTGTTCTAATATTGTCTATGGCAATTGCAGGCTTATGAAGTTTGCACCAAAAAAGGCTTGACCAAAGAAAGGGTTTTTATTTTAGGACGAATGGGTAATAGTCGTGACGCATTAGCCCTCATTATAAATGAACTGAAGGACATTCAACAGGTGTGCAATGCCAATTACCCTGCAGCAAAGATTTTTTACTGTGATAAGCATCTTGTGTGGTTGATTTTCTCATCGACACGCCTACCAGCATGGAGCCCAGCAAAGCTGGTTGATAAGACGAGCATTTTCCAGAGTTTAGAGACTGACCTCACATGGTTTTGATTGTGCGATTCTTGTTTTCCAGGCTGTAAGCTTTGTTCAATCACAAGCAGATGAAGAGTTGTGGGAGGAGCTTATTACTCAAAGCATGCACAATCCTGAGATGGTAATTTAACATTTCATGTGTCTTATATGACGAAATTGAACTTAATGACTCAATTGAAGCCTACAGAACCTAGTTTCAACCAGATTCTTTTTGTAAAGTATCGATGTTTTTTTAGTGTCTGTCATGCTTCAGTTTTTGTCAACTGAAGTGCAACATATTTGGCAGGTTGGTTCATTACTGGAGCATACAGTGGGTCACGTTGATCCTTTACATCTCGTGAATATGGTTCCTTCCGGCATGTCTATTCCTCGGTCAGTACTAGCCCTTCACCTCTGTTTGATTTATTGTGCATATGTACTTAGTCATCTATTAGGGATTCAAGGTTGGACAGGTTTTTTTTCAGTTTTGTCCGTACTCTGATCTGAAAGCCGTGGTCGACTTGTGAGCAAATGTAGGTTGCGCGATCGTCTTGTGAAAATCATCGCCGATTACCGAACAGAAACTTCTCTTCGCGCAGGCTGTAACAACATTTTGAAGGTAAAGCATTACCTGCTCTATTCGAACATTTTGTCTCAGTGGAATGATACGCTAAGGTTGTGTTGGTGGTATGTGTACTGATTAATATTCTCATTGGCAACAGACGGATTGCGTTGATTTGCTGGTGCGCTATTACGATGAGGCCCGTCACGCAGTCCGAGTGGGCGGCTCAGAGTATGGCTTAGAAAAAACTAACGAGCCTAATGCAAATGGTGGAGAAAGCGTGAAAATCAGTGCTGTAAGTTTGCCTACAACAAATAAGGTTGGTGGGAAGACCGGCCGGACGCCTACGAATTATGGTGGAAGTGGGCGTTGTTGCATATGTTTTGATCCCGTTGCCTTACAGAACGTGGCTGTGGTGGCTTTTTTCTGCACGCACGCTTACCACGAAACCTGTCTGAATGATACTTCGGGGATACTACCTTCAGAAGAATCAGGAGGTCTACGACGGTCAGCATCGAATATGAACGACACCGCGACTTTTGGATCAAGTTATGACGATTCACCTGATCCCGCTCCCATGCGTTGCATTCTCTGTACAACTGCTGCTTCATCTAGACAAGTTGACTCCAGCGGGTACGGACGATCAACTTCTTCCTTCGGAGCCGCACCAACTTGGGGTGGTGTGGAAGTCAGATAGCAACAGTTTTCTGAGGCAAGTTCGTCAACGCTGTGCAGCCTGAGCTCTGTTTTTTTTTGTGTGTTGGTATCGAGATTGACCATATCCTGATTGACTGAAGCAGCAACTCGGACGTGATGGTCTCAATCTTACTTATACCGGAACCTTTCTCCTGCCGAGTTAAAGTACTGCCAATTACGTTGGCGGTTGTTGATCCTTGTATGTTCTTGTGTATATTCCAGTATCCTTCTAGGTTTGGAACGGTTTGTGACTCAGCTGGAGTTACTACGTTTAAGAGGTGCTTTTGATTTGGAGTCCGACTACTTGGGATAAGGCAATGTCTTCGTTACCGAGGGAGTGTCCAGTCTTGGAACATATCAGCATGAGTTGTTGAATGACGCGGTGGCCACTATGTTTACCAGGTGAGGCCCCTTTTCATGCCCTCTAGTGGTTTTTGAATTGCGCGTGCTTGTCTTGATAGGCCTCCTGTTGAGTCCGCGCATCAAAAGGGGCTGGAGAGGTACATGTCATTCTGTAAATTGTTGTTCTTATTTATGTGGAGTGCACTTGTTATCAAGTGCAACATATTGTGTCCGTCACAGCATCATTTTCTATTCCGTTGAACTTTTTGGATGGTGTATCTAGTTGACTATGTTATAATAGTTATTTCGGTGAGCACCTCGAGGAAGTCTGATATTTCGTGTGGTAAAGATGCGGTGTAGTTAAATATGACATCCTCCATTGCTTTGAAATGCTAGTCGATTTTGTGCGGATTTAGAGGAAAAACATATTTTTTAGACTCATTATTTGTGCTCACTACAATACGTAAGTGCATCTGTTTCTTTTTTTTTTTTTCTCTTTTTTTCCTTTTGTTCACAAATTCACACTTCCACGTACTTGATTCTCTTTGGATGCCTTTGAATATGCTTTTCTTAGAATCTTATATTGAAGTAGATAATTAATTCTCAGAAGTGGAGTTTTGTCTTGAAGTAAAAAATGTTCATGTCTCACTAAAGCATTGAAAGGAATTTTTCATTTTGAAGATGAGAGTTGAGAATACGTGAGAATATTTCAAAATATCAGTACTTCATATTCATTCCTGAAAGAAACACGAAAGGGGAGGGTTCAGGTTGATTTGAAACACTATATTGCTAGTAACTCAAATGCTACTCCCTCTGTCCCTCTAAAAATGTTCAAAAAGCTTCCTTGCAAAGAATTAACTGTGTTTTTAGTCCTTGTGCTAGTGACTCATGCATTCTAGAATCAATATACCAACCATCAAATGTATGCAAAATCTCCCGTGTTTATGTTGTCGTTCAAGCACCCAAATTGCATGCAAAAGGACCATATTTGTGTATGTTGCCAACTCCTTATTGATGGTTTAAAGATTTGTAGCAATAATAGTACCTCATATGGGCAAGGCCAAGCTTGTTAGGAGAACAATGCTCTCTTCTCAGCGTTGAAATTAATAAATGGGAACTTTTTATTAGAGGTACAAGAAATGTGTATGGGCTTTTTAGAGGTACAAGAATTGTGTATGATTTGGACGTTTTTAGAGGGACAGAGGGAGTACGTCCGATATTGAGAATGTTGAAATTTTCTATCAACACTTTTCTTCGCCGAAAACCTATGATATTAGATTTGTAAAGAGATGCCGTGATTACCCTCTTAATGGAATCTGTTTTAACTTTCATTTAACGAACTATATATTATTATTCCAAACCCTCTACAAACTATAGAACCAAATTCAAAGTAGGAACAAAATAATTTAGTCAAATGAATTATCAGAATAACTCATAGTAAACCTCATGTCTACTAGAGGTAACCAACTTATTTTCAAAGTCATCGAAGCCTATTAACTTTTATGAACTTTTATGATATTTTCTAGGATCCAAAAATAAAAGGAGGCTGCATGGAGGTAGCCATGACTAGAAATAATTGTTATCAGAGGTGTTAAAATATATAGTTTGAGGTCAATAAGGGTTTACCCAATTGTTTGAGGATCCGTTTTAAAACTAGTGTGTCATTTAGAGGTTATATTAAAGTGTCATATAGAGGTTAATTATTAAGGGCACCTTATGTGGTTGTTGCAACAAATGTTGTGACAATATTTTAGGATTTCTGCTCTCCAAATAAAAAAAAGTTGAGGATTCATTTGTCTTCTCCAATGGTACAAATTTTTTGTCACTACTACATATTAAGGAGGGCATGGGATACTTGTGAACTCGTACACTTCCCTTCACATGAGTTGAGGTGCAATGTAGGTCATTGGTCATTGAATTCTTTGTATCTTGTTTTTATGTCCTAAGATTTGAGTTTGTGATGTGTTTTCAAGATGGTCATCCTAGCTAACATTGAAATTCTTGTTGATAATTATTCTCAAAAAGAAAATAAATTTGCAATAAAAATAGAGTCTCGTCTACAAGAAAACCATAGTCAAATTTACAAAAAGTTGACAAAAATTGTGACCTAATCTACAGTATACTGTAGATTAGGTCACAATTTTTGTTAACTTTTTGTAAATTTGACCATGGTTTTCTTGTAGACGTTTTGTCATACATGTTCATATATTACAATATAGTTGCTAGGCAATTTGCAACAAGTGAGTTTGTTTTGAGAATGTATATTCGAGCATTACTATGTGTATAAATCTACAAATTGTGGCTATAGGTTCCAATGCTCTTTCGGAATGAAATGGGCTGTAATCAACAAAAAACTTGCATAGTATGGTCTATGTCGTCTGGTTGTGATTGCATTGGAGAAGCCAAAATCACAATTGAGGATATTTTAGTCAAATCAGATGAGGTTTTTAAGCTTAGGAATCCAAAAACTCTCCCATTTATCCTTTGTCCATAGTTGATAAATTTTGAAAGTGGTCGCTAAATAGCAAGAGCTAGCTACAATTAACAACAATCACGAGCGTTTTTATACAATGATAAGTCATTCCAAGAGATTTTCATATGTTGTGAGCAACGTCAAACTCCCATTTTGACTATACCGAGGTTTTGATTGTACTTTCTGACTATAAAGGATATTAATTTCAAATGATTTGTTATAATTGTTAACTTAGATAATTTTAATCCCTAAAGGCCCAAGTCCTTTTTTCTGTGAAAGTCAATGAAAATTGTCATTTTTGGGGGAATGAGTACAAAGGTAGGAAAAAAAGTTTTTTTGGAAATCCAATTGTAAGATCATGCCCTAGAGTATGGGAGGTACTTGTTGGAAAAAAATCAGCTCATTCTATATGTAAAGGAGTGAGATATTGACATCTAAATTGAAAAAATAAGTTTTTTTTCATGTTGCCCAAAAATTTCAGAAGTCTTTGACCACTACTATATCAAAAAAATTGCTCTATGCATAAATGAGTTTTTTTTTTTTCCCATATAGAAGACTAAGTTAGGTATGTGTGGGAGAATTTTCAAATGAATTGGAGGTGTGAATCATACTTTGTAAAATCTTGCAATGCCGTAAGGCCATGCAATTTTCATATACACTAGGCAAAATTGGAGGATTTATGTAAAATTCAGAAATTTGAATTGCTTTGATCCAAGTGGTGAAAACCAAGGAATCTTAGTCTACTACAACTTCACAAAAAAAAACCAAAAACAAATACACAAAGAGCTCAAAAAAGTAAAGGACCAAACTTTACAAGGGGAAAAAGAAATGGAGGATTGGGAGTCCCATACCTACCCGCAAACTAAAACTTCTCATGTCTTCTATCTCATCAATGGCAATTGACTGATTCAAAGCTTCCCACAGTTGTAAAAATCTAAAGAACCAATTTCAAAATTTTATTAAAAAAAAACACATTTTTTTTGGGTTGCCTGCTACTCCCCTGTTTTTTAGTTATTCTCATGCATAGCTTAATTTCTTTAATAAACATCAAAATGAAGAAAAAATTAGATGCCCACAATCTTTCAATTCCCTATCTTCCATAAAAGTTTCAAAAAATCACATAAAGTAATTTAGTTGTAGGTACATGCCCAAAACCCCACTTGGCCCCCGAAGGACCACTTGGGCCTTTAGGGGTTAAGGAACTTCTATAAACCATTAGAAAATTTTTTGGGAATATATTGTAAACTTTATTATCACATTATTTATTTATTTTATATAATATGCAGTTTGTGGTTTAGCATTTTGTACTTGTTAGGCTCTTCACATTACATCAAGAAATAAATTTGAGTTGATTGGAGCATTTTCAAGTTAGAAAAAATTCATATAATCCAACGTATAACTTTTGTAGTTAGAAAATAAATAAGGTTTCATCCGAGGTATTTTGTGACCTACAAAGTGTTAAATAAATAATAATAAAATTTATGTACTGAAGAATTCCTCAAAAGCAAGCTAGTTTCATTCATTTATTTTAAAATGAATCACCAAAGTATTTAGTGGTTCATAATCCTCCTTTCAGTAGAAGATAAACAATATGAATCAATTTATTCAAAGTAATTGCAAAATCCTAAGAATTTGTAACTAAGTCGTTTCATAATCTTGGTTTAGTCATTTAAGACATTTTACATTTGTTGTGAACCAATTATTTAAGACACCTTTTTTTATAATCTTTTAATCGGTCTCCCAAATCTCAAATGAAGTTGAACAATACATCCCTTGCATCTTCTACGTTGGGACCTGAATCACGTTGGCAACATCACCCTCATGTACTTCCATTTGCATGGATGTCCAGTCTCTTACTTACACGTGATTATTAAACGCCTTCATTCTTGAGTAACAAATTTCTTTCTAAAAGGGGTTTGCTACAAAATTGGGATCTGTCCACCTCATAAGAATTTGTTTCAACAAGGAAAAAATTGTTGTTTATAATTCTTTCTACTCAAACTTCAAAGCCGAGATTTATATCTACGTGCCGTTAAACCAGATGCCACAATTTTAGCAAAAATCCACTCTAATATTGGGGGAAGATTTTTGAGCTTCTAACTCCTAATAATTGAACATTCCCCGCTTTTAACTACTAGTTCACAAGCATGTCATATATTGCATCTATGAAAACTGTAAGTATATTTTTTCGAAAATATATGCCCAAATTTTACATAATAGTTTTAAACTTCAACTGGTTCTTTTTGCGATTTTCAACCAGTTGTACTAATACCCGAGTCTCCCAGATCATTGACCCATACCAATAACCATTTTTTATAGAAACACCACACTACAAGTAGATGAAAAGCGGTTCAAATGGATGAAACTGGTTAATCAAATAAACTAGAGTACCCACTGACTTCAGTGCACAGTAAACGGGTAAAGAGTCTAAACACCCCTCAAAAGCCGCTCTAACTTAAAATAATAATGACGGGCTTTACTGCAAGCAAAATTAGTAGAAACGGCCGGGAACTGACAGGTGTCGATGAATTAACCAAAATGGGTAGAAAGGAGCATCTTGGGCATGACGCACCCAAACTGGCACTTGGGGGCCCTAAACGAGGTCACCGCCATCAAACATGCACTTCGTGACTCCCAAGTGATTCAAATCCAATCAAATTCGCATTGCCACGAGCTCTGTATGCCGAAGCAGCACCATAGCAAAGAAAAGATAACCAACTATTTTCCCAAAGCCTCCCAATCCTCTCATACCGAACCAACTTCCGGTACATAGCCCAAAAAAGTCCAAAAAATGAGGAACAATTAAATTTTTTGGCTTCCTATACTGCACATCGACTCGGTTCACTACACTGAATATTGCGTTTAGGTTGCCCCACACTAAATTATTGACATTTCATACTATATTAACATTTACTGCTGCTACAGTAAATTTCATCAAATAGTAGTGCAACAAACAACTTTTAAAGGGCCTGTCAACTACAATGAAGCTACAAAATAACAGACTAGCAGCTCCCAAGTCATACATCATGTGAAATCTAAGTATTTAGAGAATTGCATGAGGTAACTTTTGAGGCCAAGGTAACCTAATTATCAAGGCAACCTAAATGCAATATTCAATGTACACACATATTTAAGGGGCCATGGTGGAAAAACATTGAATCTTCACCCGCCAAAAAGTGTAAGAGGTTAGATATTTATCATAAGGAGATTGAACTTGGGTATCTTGAACTCACATTTGGATATGAAGACCCTAATTTTTTTTTCTTGAACCACAGAGAGGAGTAAAGAAGACAGTTTAGCATGCTCCGGATAAGGGTCTTTGATTTCAATAGTGGTAGTCACAGTTGGTGTAAGATTGAGATTTCCGTGAAGATTGAGAAATGGCTGAGTGATTGTAGGAGCCAATGGAAGCACTTCTTCATGAAAGGAGGTGTGACACTCCTTTTGTGGGTGATGGAGGACGAAGAATGAAAGAATGAAGAATGTTTTACTTAGAGGAAGGCAACTTGGCCACTGATTAGAGGAGCAGAAAAACAAGGGTCAAAAGTAGTTCAGGAGCAATAAATGGTAAGCGTTCTCACACAAAAAAAATTCTCATGCCATTTCTCCACGCTTGGGAGACAAGATTTTTTTTTCTCATCTGGCCTTATGAGAATTGCGGACAGCTCAGCACGTAGGTTTTCCGTAAAGATTGAGAAAACGGAAACTCAACTGTGACTACCACTAATGATAAATCCAGGATTTCCAAATTCAGTCTTTCTACTGGTAAGTTTCTAAACTCTTCAGTTTCCTGTTGAGATTTTCCAGCCTGGCCCCCAGAACCACGTTTACGCAGTTCACACCAAGCCTGGGTCAGTTTTGCAGACTGCCGGAGTGCCGTATCGTCCCAGCGACGCCGGAAAAATAGCCCCCGTCACGGCCAAAAATACTCGTTACCAGCACCCCTGGAGTTCCTGCACTCCACCACTCCAACTCCACCCACAATCCTCCCCGCCCCGCCCCCGCCTCGGCCGCGCGCTCCTCTCGCCGAACCTAGAAATTATTACCACGATGTCAACGAAAAAGGTGAAGAAACCAGGCATCCAGCAACAGGCAAACTGTTCACGACGAGTAAAACCCGGAGCCATGGTGCACGGCGGACGACGTCCACATCGGACAAGGCATCGGTACCGCAGACTTGGAGATGGAACTCGACTTGACCTGCCGTCGTCGTCGTCGTCGTCATCTGTTGTCCCGGATCGCTGCTGCTTTCGCGCCCCTTCTGGAGCAGACATGCCGCCCGTGTGAGTGAGTGAATCCGAGGCCGGCGCGGATGTAGCGACGACGCGCGCGAGCACGGGACATGTATGTCGGTGTGCGATGCGCAGGTACTACCGTTGTTGCAGCAGCAGCAGCATTGGATTCCTGGTTTCATGGACTGAGTCTACAGCGCCGTCTCCGTCGGCGGCTCCGTGCACCGTAGCTAGCTAGTCTGCGTGACGGAGCTGGTGTTTCCGTGGAGCTGGGGTTTTCGGGCATGGTGGCGGACGTGGTTGCGGATGAAACTGCAATCCATTCAGGCTGGTGCGTGCAAATCTATTGGCAGACTTCTGTGTGAATCTGTGCATTTGTATGATGTGAGCTGTTCCTGTAAAGTTGATTATGCCCGTCTCATCAAAACCTTTGGTGGTGGTGAATCGTGGCAGTGACAGTCTGACAGACGATGCATGTCGTGATGGAAGAATTCGGTAATGCAGATTTGTCATTGATTGCCGTCACTGGACTTCACTTGTGCCAATGAATTTGAGATTGGGTTTTGTGAGTGTAATTATTATCGTTTGTTGAATCGATGGGCAGTGACAGGTGTCATGATGGTAGATTTCGGAGAATGTTGGGGTTCGAGGTTCAGGGATGTGATGTCTGAGGTTGTGGAAGTAGCTAGTTTTCGCTTTGAGAGAGTCCCTGTCGTTGTAGAAGAAGAAAGTAGAGCTCTATTGCTTACGAGGAAGATCGAGTGGGAGAGTGACCGGGGAGACCGGATCTCAGTGACGAACTTGACCGTTGCAGAGCAGTACTTTTATAAGTTTAGGTGTTTCGCAATTCGTGACCCGTACTCCCAATTTGTTGACTTTTTCTTGAGAGCTCTGTACTACGAAGCGATTCACAGCACTCCGTCGTCCACGAACTTAATAGAAAACGTGTATCTCCTGACAGATTGTACAGTTTCGAGCTCCGCAAGCCATGATTCTCTCTTCGTGTTTGTACAATCGTCACTGACTGAGTCGTAATTGACGCGCTTCGTGAACCGATCCGCAGCTCGGGTGCATCTCCGAGAAATGCCGACTTGCAAGTTCAGTGTCAGTGAGTAGTTTGCTCTTTGAGCTCTAGATATGGTCCGTGGCTTATGGGTCTCGCATTAAATTGTAATGTGGCTGAAAGCGATGGCGAAATTTGAGCCTCACTGATGCATTTTTTGAAAGGATGAGAGTGGGCGGCGGTTTGCAATTGAGCTAGTGAATGTGGCCATTCCGAGGGATGGAAGTTGTGTCTGTGGGCATCTTTTGTGAGCGTCGTTGTAGCAAGTGTGGGCAAGTGAATTGGTGAGGGATGATTCGTTGGGAGGAGAAGTGTGTGGATATGGCGAGCATTGTGGTGTGAATTGATCATATGGAGTAGCGGCGTGTGCAGCAGAGCCACCACGGCGGTCCGATGTTGGATGCGCGGCGGACGACACTCCAGCTCCCTCTGATGAGGGAGGTGACAGCGCTGCAGAAGAAGAATCTCCGAACGCTACAAGACCCCGGGACGAGCTCGTCGACCGTCACCACGTCCGGCGGTAGCTCAGCAGGCGGCGGGCACTATAGGAAAGGCAAAACGCAGACGACGTTCATTGGCGATCCTCACCAAGATGCACAAGCGCTGGCCAGAGAGCTCTCTGGAAACCTGGCCAAGTCCTCCAGCGTCGACGTCGACCATGGCGCCACCACCACCGCGACGACGCGACCTCCGCAATCGACGAAACGTAACCTTAGAGTAGACAAACTGCAATCCAGACGACGACGGGGCCGTTCGAAGTCCACGATCATGACGGCCGAGGACGCGACGAGCGAACCGGAGATGGAAGTCGGCGTCAGGGAGCGAATCCAACGCATCGAATCCGCCGTGCACGAGACGTCGACTTTGTCTGAGGAGCATCGAGAACAGGGCTTGAATTCAGCGCGGGGGCGGAAAACCGTGCATGACTCGAACGGGTATGTTACTCGGAGCGCGCCGAATCTGCAGCGCGTGGTGCAGGATGAGCGCGTGTTCGAGAGAACTGACGACGACGAAGGACTGAATCACGAATTGTTGCGGGGTAGATCTGCCGCGGCGGCTGCAAAGAATGCGCCACGGCTGCGTGGTAAAGACGAGCTTCGAAAGCCCATCCGGAAAAAGAAGAAGCCTGGACGAGAGCGGGGTACCAAAGTGGCGCGCAGAAAAGAGCCACCGGTGCCGGTGCCGGTGACGATCGTCCTCGATGACGACGAGCTTGCGGTGTCGGAGCTGCCAAACGGATGCGGCGTCGACGCGTGGGACTGGTCGCACGCTCATAAGTACGGAGGCCGCGCGCTTCTCGACATCACGGGTCTGACCTGCACGCTTCCTGAACCGCCGCGTCACGATTTGGAGCCCGAGCTGCATCCTCCGTTGCAATCAATCTCGTCGTTAGACTCCGACGCGAACGAGCTTCCGCTCATCCTCGGCGACGACGCTCAGGACAGCGATGTCGCTGGCTATTACTTCCGGTCACGCGAGCCGCAACCCGGCGAACAGAGAGCGAAGGCCGATGTTCCGGGTAATGTTAGCGCCACGACTGTGGCTCCACCACATCGAACCTTAACGCAGAAGTACCGGCCCAAGAATTTCAAGGAGATAGTAGGACAGTCGGTTGTCGTGAAATCCTTGTCTACGGCGATTCTGAAGTCTAGAGTGGCGCCGGTGTATTTGTTCGTAGGCCCGCGCGGGACGGGCAAGACATCCACGGCGCGGGTCTTCGCCGCGGGCTTGAACTGCTTGTCACTCGACCTCACGAGGCGCCCATGCGGGATCTGTCGCGAATGCGGCACGCTAGCATTAAACAGGAGCGCGGACGTGCTCCAGATCGACGCAGCAACATACGCCGATCTCGCCAACCTGCGCGCCATGATGGGGACCTTCGCGCCACACGCTCGTTACAAGGTCTTCGTCGTTGAGAATTGCGACCTCTTGAGCATCGAGATTTGGAATTCCTTTCTGAAGTTGTTGGAGGAGCCTCCTGTCAACGTGGTGTTCATTCTGGTCACGACCGACGCGGAGCGCATCCCCGCGACCGCGGCATCGCGGTGCCAAAGGTTCCAGTTTTCGAAAGTGAAGGAAGTGGACATCGTGAAGCGGCTGGAAGTCGTGGCGGGGCGCGAGGGCTTGGTGGTGGAAGCGGGTGCATTCGCGCTGATCGCCGTGACCGCGGACGGGTCGCTCCGTGACGCGGAGATAATGCTGGACCAGCTCTGTCTCTTGCATCGATCCGTATCGGTCGCGGCGGTGCAAGAGCTCGTGGGGTTGCTACCCGATCAGAAGTTATTAGATCTGCTTGACTACGCACTGTCGGCGAACACGGTCAACATCGTGCGCACCATGCGCGAGGTGCTCGCCGTGGGCGTGGAGCCGCAAGCGCTCGTCTCGCAACTCGGCGCGCTCATTACCGACATTCTCGTCGGGAGCGTGGAAGTGAACCGGGAAAACTCCGCAGGATTCTTCGCCCGAAGGTTTTCTGAGAAAGAGGAAACGCACCGGTTGCGGCAAGCGCTCAAGATTCTCTCCGAAGCGGAAAAGCAGTTGAGAGTATCTGCTGATGGCGCCACGTGGCTCACCGCCGCGCTTCTCCAGTTCGCACCCGATCGATCCTTTCTTCTCTCAGATGGTTACACTACCAGCGCGCCGCCAAGTCCTGATGTTATGGAACCACGAGACGCTCCGTATGATCCTGACAACGATCTCGACAACGATCCTGACAATGATCCTGAAATCGAGGATCTGGATGATATTCAAATGGCGTTAGCCACGCTTCGAGAATCCGCTGGCGCTGGATATCCTTCTCCCGAAGTGGAATATCAGGTCACCAGCCAGTCGGAGCAAAAATTAGAGGAGGCGTGGGCGGGTGAGCCGCCGCAGCAACAGCAGGATGCACCGGTGGAGTTTCAGGTGTTCGGATTTGAAGCGCTGGCGGAGCTTTGGAAGCGCGTCGTCTGGGAGGTCGCTCCCAGGAACCTGAAAAACATGCTGCAGACACAAGGGCACCTTGTTGCCGCCGGTATCGCCATTGGTAAGCTTGCGTTGCCCATGGCCCCAAAACACCTTTTTCATCAAATCTTATGCACATCACTTCAACTCGTCGATCACTCCTACCATCTCAATGATACATACCACATCCATATTTTTTCAAAATCTAGGACTGTAGCAACGCAAAAGTTCATTAAAAACGGTTTGATGAATGCTTATTTCTTATTATTACTGTAAACTCCTTTCGAGACAGCACTGAAACAGAACTCTGAAAAGTTGCCGTAACGTCCCAACCCAATGTTCTATTTTCTAGGTTTCGTTTAATCTAGGGAAAATTTCATGGATACGCCTGAAGTTTGCAATATTTTCATAGATACCCCTGCTTTTTCAGAAATTATACAAAGTATGCTTGGATCATATTTTTTATGCATTTACTTGTGCTTGTACTTCCTTCAGGACCAATGTTGAAGAAGGGAATGTAATGAAACCAAAAAGAAGCAATGTTTGTACAAAGAAAGAAGGGAAATGTCATGCACAACAAAACAAACACCTAAGTTTTTTTTATCCAAGGGTGTTTGTGTAATTTCTGAAAAAGCAAGGGTATCTATGTAAATATTGCCAACTTCAAAGGTATCCATGAAATTTTCCCTTTAATCTATTCCATCAAGTTTCAAAACTTGGACTTTTGCAATCGTTCCCCTGAAAACTCACAGCCCTAATACGAAAAGGGTATTCGGTACAATGTGCAATTTTCGTACTCCATGTGGATTTTGAAGAAGAATTATGTGTTTAAAATTTTTGCTTTCTAGAATCGCCATGCTTTGTTTGATTTGGGCTAAGCTTGAAATGCCTTTTTGGGCATGGCGGGGTTAGATTTGGGCTGAGCTTGTGCCGCACAGCAAACTCTCGTCAATTTTTTTGTAGAGATTTGTACATGAATTCCCTGTGTACTAACAGGGAAATGTGATAGAGGGAAAAATCACAGAAGAAATACTCAGAAATGTTTAACAGCTTAGAGGGAAAATGTGGAAGAATTCCTGAAACCGACAGAGGGAAATTAACTAAAGTTTGCTAATGGATGAGTTTTTCAGATGGCTCGTGCGCGGTCGTGGAGCTCGAGTTCGACTACGCGAGCGACAAGCACAAAGCGGAGCGGTCATGGCGCAGCATCTGCGTCGCCTTCCAAGCCGTGCTCTCCACGGCGGTGGAGCTGCGCATCGCGCTCAGCGACGCCTTCCCCAACGAGTCCGACGCGGTGCGCGTCGCTAATTCTACTCAGACTCCACCACATGCGAGCCCCTCGGGAACTCAACAACCCAAGCCTGATCCTGATCCCGCGTCGCCGCGACGCCATCGGAGACGAGGCACCAGAGCGCGGAGGCGTCGTCACGCCACCAACATCCTAGAGCAAGAGCTGGGCGCGCAGTTCAGCTCGGATGCCAGCGAGGGCACGCCACGGCGGCCTCCTCCGCCAGGACGCAGGCGAAGGGTGAAAAAGCTTCGAGGAGGTGGTGGTAATCTTACGGTGGGCACGGAGATGGTGGTGAGAGATGGGCCTGGTAGTTTGACGCGTGAGATCTGGGACTCATTGTCACCGATGGACACGAAACCTGAGGAGAAGAAGAAACTGTTGAGCAGCATGATGGAGGAGCCGCAGAGTGACATCGACGATCTTCGAGCTGCTCAGTCGAAGATTTTGAAGCAACGGAATTTGCAGTTCTGGAATGATCCTTCTATGCTTGCTATTATCAATCGGAGAACTAGCTTGTAAGCTCATGCTTTACCCAATCTCTTTTATAGTTGCAACGATTCCTGAACTGTTTTATGCCATCATACTACTAAATATGGACTATTCAGAGTCCATTAGTAAAAGTCCTTAAACTGTGCGAAACATTGAAAGGTACTTATAAAAGACTGAGTTATGTAAAAGACTGAGAGTGATGTCCAACTACGAAGACATGCAAAACTTCAGGAAAAATGAATACAAAACATTGGAAATTCTTCATTGGTGAGGGACCTCAAATATCCACATTTATATGAATAGTTTATAGGGAAAATTTTATGGATACTCCTAAAGTTTGCCATACTTGTGTAGATACCCCTAGTTCTTCAGAAATTGCACAAATGCCCTTGGACCATATTTTGCAGGCGTTTGTTTTATTATGCACGCTACTCCCTTCATGACCAATGTTCAAGCAAGGAGTATAATAGAACAGAAAAGAAGTAATGTGCGCACAAGGAAGAAAGAAGTAGCATGCACAATAGAACACACGCCTAAAAATCATGGTCCAAGGGTATCTGTGCAATTTCTGAAAAACCAAGGGTATCTTCACAAATATGGCAAACTTCATGGGTATCCATAAAAAAATCGAGGTCTAAAAGTGGTTAAGTGTGTCATTTTTCATTGTGTGTATTGTTTGGAGATTCAAGCTTTGACGATTGTTGTGCAATTTGTGTATGGAACCCCAGGACTGCGGATCTTCAGCGTGGACTTCCGGTAGAGAGCTCCCTGGTTTGCTGGAAACGAGCTTCACCGCAGTCGGACTTCCTGATGGTGTGTGTCTCTTGTCTGGTTTTACTTCTGGGTGTCTGCGTCTATGAACGAACAGAAAGCTTCACTGAGTGTGGGATTAGGGTTGATTTAGATTTCATTTGCACACCAACAAACAACCATTATGCACAAACGAGCGCATTCCCAAACCTCATTAAATAGTTTGTTGAAAGGTGAGGGGGCATTGCTAAACAAGGTGTTGTGATTATGGTAGTCACATTGGACAACTTGTCTGTCCTAGTGCTTGTATGTCCCATATGCCTGATTGAGCTCTCGTCTACCTGATGTAGTCAACTCATAATTGATTTGAGAAAATGGTATAAAATGCTTTACTGTGTACATGCTGGTTACACATGATTGACAACATGAAGTTGGGATGCGGATTTAGAAACATGTCACGTAATAAGTAGAAAAAGTAGTAATCTGATTCTTCCCTTTGTAGGTCAAAAACCTAAAATGCAACATTAGACAGACACGCCCACCCATGCGGTTCAAACTATCCGTCCGCCTTTCCTGTCCTTTGGCCAAATCTTACCCAAAGTATCAACCATGAGTGTGATTTTTCAACTTAGTTAGGAATAAGGGCTCACTTTTGAAGTGCTTACAGAGTTTTTACTTAAGAGCCTAGTTCTCTTGAAAGATGTACTTTTCTGCATAAGTTTAGAGCCAACCATGTGCGGCACTCCTAGACATTTGAAACCTTTTATGTAGTATTTTCCAGTTTTTTTTTAACAGTAGAGTTTTTCAGTCTTGCTCTAGCTGTTAAACTGGTTGCACTACAGCACTAACGTTTCTTCGGCTGTGGCTTATTTTGCAGAGGAAGGCGAAGGTAAAGAGCGTGAGTAATCCCCCAGGGAAAACCCTATTTTTAAAGCTGGTGCCCTGCGCTGCCACCCACATCACACCAGCTTCAACAGCTCCTCCTAGGCTGCCTCAACTCACAGCTGCCTAAAGCTGCCCAAAGCTGCCACTCCTGCACATCCTCATGCTTTTTCTCCCCCATTTGAGATCTGCACGTGTGAATGAGATGAGATACTAGTCCACGTCATCAAGTCTACCACTCAATGCCAGCCCAAGTTTTAGAGTCTACCTTTTGAAAGGAAGATTCAAATCAGAGCACTTGCCAACTTGGTTACAGTGATGCTTGGATAAGGTCATTGGTAACCTTTGTAAGGGAAACGTTTTGGTAGTGTCAAGGTCCCACTTTTATTTTAAGCCTTGATTAAATGGAGGGTTTTGTTTACGATCAATGCTTGGATATGATCAATGTTGTTTTCTTGCCCAAAGCATTGACTTTATCCAAGCATCACTGTAATAGTCTGTCCACCTTTGAAGCAAAGCTCCAAGGGTAGCACTTGCTATTTGTGTCTCCGAAAGAAAGCACCAAGGGTAACGGTTGCTATCTCAAAATACCAAACAAGTCTATGTCATAGAGTCTACTTCAAAAAGAGTGGCACTCTAAGGCAAACACTGATGCAATGAGTAGAACTTTATCTGAGGATTGCAATAATTCCTTCTTCTCCTTGCAAAAATGGGTTACTGGAGGGTGGTCCAAGACAAGGGTGTGCACGTTTTTCAAGTTGGAGAGGAGCTTATGGGGTGTGCACGAAGCTAAGCTGACGTGGAGTGGTTGGACTGGAGTATTTGTGGCAACACCTGCCTTCCATGCACACCAGCATTCTGGTGAGTTCAACGTGGAAGCTGTTTTGTACAATACCACAAGTTATATGGGACATTCTAACCAATATCTCGTTTAAAAAGCCTGAGAATAAGTGAGCTTGTGGGAAGTGTAATGATGCCATATTTAATTAAATCTGGACTATTTTTTATGCAATTTTAGACTATGTTTCCAAAATATTGGAAGATCTCTTGATGTTGAGATTCATAGATCTCTTAATGCTGGGTATAATTTTCCAGTGTTTTGCATATACTTCCTGGTGTTTTGCATACATCATGTTTATTTGTTTTGGAATATTATATCTGGACTCTGAACTTTGGGCTGTCCAGATTTAGTTAGATATGGCATTATGTATCCTTGCAGGCCTTTTCAGTGTGGACTGCAAGGGTAGTAGGAAGGATACTAGTTTCTTGGGACTGCTCGGTAATAGGAGCGTTCCAGTGTTATTTGTGAACTCATCTATGGAGTAATTCAAATTGATTAGGAGTGTGATTTGCACCCTGTGTACCTTTTTATTCGGACTGCCTTCTCTCCCCCCCATAATGACTAGTTTTTTGTAATTATTTCAAAAAAATATGAACACTATAATTTTCAATTTGAATTATTGACTATTACAGAATGTTTTTAAGCTAGTTGAGGTGGATTCGTAGCTTTATGAGTCCCCTTTCATGCAGAGTTGGCAACCAAGATTGACAGAGAAAGTATGGATTGTATCTGATAATGCTGTCATTCTTTTGTATTGTAATGTTTCTTTTAGGCTCTTGAGTGAGCATGATGGAACCTGATTTAATCAATTGCAGTTGTGTTGTAGTATTGTGACGGAGGAAGTTATTATTATTTGTGTTTGGCTTGACATGTTGTTTCTCATATTAAGGCTTTGCTTTTCTGTCATGTAGTTCATGAAGTGTTAACCCGGTCAACATTATACCATCGATGGGCCACAAATTTTATCTCACTTTTTCTCTTAATTTGTATCGTGAAAACAGTCATGATTGGTCCCCATCAGCAAAGTAGGTAGTCTTGTTTCAAATTTTGCAATCACTTTTTCTAAATGTAATTTTCCAAGCTGTGGTGGCCCCAAATTTTGCAATCACTTTTTCTAAATGTAATTTTCCAAGCTGTGGTGGCCATTAAACCCCCCATTTCCTTCTAAATTTTGAAATAACTCTAGGCGCTCACGGGTTAGGGACCATTGGATCCATTTTTTTTTATTGGTTGTTTTTTAAGTTTCTACGTTGGTTCTTTTTAAAAGTGCCACTATGGAGAGAATTTTGCTCTGAAATGTGAATTGTAGAAAATTTGGGAGTATTGGATAAAGTTTAAGAACCCAAGATGCCAAATTTAAATGTGTATGGACTATTCATGTAACTTTAGACGCCTTGTTTTTCTGAACACTAGAAGTTTCTTGATATTTTATATCATGTATTTTTTCCAAAATGCTTGGACGTCTTTTGATTAGGACATATCTTTGGATGTCATGCAAGTACCTCCCAATCTTTTCCAAAACAAAAAAGGATTACTTGTGGACTTTGGATGGTTCATATTTATTTACGTGTGATATAAAAAAATTATGAACTCTCTGAAAATTGCTATAAGTTACAATTGTATATTGTACATTCTTGTATAGCAATTGAGAACTATCTTCTTCTCTCCTTTCCTATCCAACAAATAAACATTTATGACAAAACAATAATGTTTCTTTCTACTTCCTTTCATTGCAATCATTTTTGTTTTTGCATGTTTTTTCATTTCAATCATCGCCCACATCATTGACATATATACGTATCATAACGTTTGAGTGAGTTGTAGATAATGTGAAATACTCCTTTGTTTTTGTATAAATTTGTCCTTGCTATTATCAAGAACATAATTTTGTGTAGAGATCCAAAGACTAAAATCCAAGTAATTCCAACGCATGGAACTCACTTTTTCATTTCATTCCAAGGCCGGTGTCTGGCAGGAGTCAGAACAGTAGTACACCGCAGGAGTATTCTGCCATAAAGGTCCAGAATATCACCATTTCAGTTCTGCCATTTCGGTGCATAATTTTGCGTACATGCAATCATGACAACTTCTCAGTTCCACTCACATGCAGAAAGTTTTGTGCAAAAACCAAATAAAACCGAGAACATTTCAAGCACCCAATTGCACTCATTATAGACTATCTACGCAGCAAACATGCAATGTACCCAGCCCTTTGAATTTTGTTTTTTCACAGGCACCCAACAATGCCAGCAGGTAAGGAAAAACGGGGTAGAAATGGATAGAATCAACAACAAGCTCACATTCATCCATATAATATACTAGGGAAAATTTCATGGATATCCCTGAAGTTTGCAATATTTTCATAAATATCCTTGTTTTTTCAGAAATTTCACAAAAACCACCTGGACCTAAATTTTTAGGCCTTTGTTTTGTTGTGCATGTCACTTCCTTCTGCTTTTGTGCACACACTATTTCTTTCTTGTTATCCGCGCACACAATGGAAGAAGGGAAGTGGCATGCACAACAAAACAAACACTTGAAAGCTTTGATCCAAGGGTATTTGACTATTTGTGAAATTTTTGAAAAAGCAAGGTATGCAAATATTGCAAACTTCAGGGTATCCATGAAATTTTCCAATATACTAATATTAGTACATTTCATCCATATTTTGACAAATTTGGTGTATGCTCAGGCAAGCACCTAGCAAATTCATCCAATTTCTCACTCAAAGTTTTTAGTGTTATGATCACTAGGCACAAATTTAGGTAAGCTTTTGACAAAAAATTGCGAGGAATTTAAATGCTAAATAAACCAATCAAGACTCATTCTTATTTGAATGTCAATGAAGGATTCATCAAAATGTGTTATTAAGTACAAAAATTCATGTAAACTTAGGGGCAATTCACACTACGTCCCACATGCCATCTTTGCAAGTCCCACCTCAATGTGAGATCCCAACTTAGATGGGCTATTAGAAGCAAAAAGGTGTACTAAAGAAAGCTATGAGTATTTATGCAAAAATCTTGTTAGGACTTGGGCTAAAAGTTGGGTTTTGCAAAAATGGCTAATCCAAACCTTGAGTGAAGTCCTACCTTCTTTGGTGCCAAAAATTCCAAAAAGCATCGCCATGTAAACTAAATGCAATGAACCAAAACGTAGTGTGAAAGGTCAAGTCCCAACTTTTGACTTTGCACTATTCAAATACTCAAATTTCATTGATACATGGGACATGAGACATAGTGTAAGGTAGGAATACCATAAACCGACCCCCCCCTCTAGTGGCAAAGTAAATTGTTTTGAAACCAACAATAGCTAACTCTAAAAAAGATTTTGAAAAGATATTATTTTCTTGTTTATGATTGGTTTGCACTTGTTTTGGAACAAGGTTCTAGAGGTAACCGTTTTAGATGCACCTATGAAATAAGAATAGGTCCAAATGAAGAATCCACATTTATATGGCATAAAATATTCATTCTTCAAGATTATTATTATTATTATTATTATTATTTTCATTCTTTCTTATCCTTGTTTATCCTTGTTTATGCATAGATTGAGCTCAATTTCTGAAGAAATCTCCCATATCTTACAAGCTAAGTGGCTTACTTTAAGCGTTTATGATATCTCTACCTTAAATTGGCCCTTAGTCTTGGAGGGTGATTCAAAGAACTACATGCAAAACATTTAACAACTTGACTTGATCAAGGCTGCATTGGGATGCTCAAAAGCGTTAAGGTAGTACACTCGAAAACCACCCATCTAAGAGCTCATTGCTCTTTTTCATGGTCTTCCATGGATGGAAGGATTTTTAGTTCATTTTTTAGACAAAGAGAAATAGATGCTGAATGTAACAAAAGTTGTTTCATATTTTTTAAAGCATTTTTGAATTACTTATGAATTCTCAAAGCGCATGTGTCATAGGTACCTATTATTAACCTTAGACCTTCCAAGAATCATTCACTTGCAAGTTGTGGAGAGATTTGAGAAAGCAAGGAGAATGATTGGTTCTTGCAATTAAAAACAAATTTTCTTCCATGCATTCAATGAGCTGTAAGAGACTAATGTAAAAACCATCAGTGCACCATTTCACAGCAAGCTACTGGATGATTCAAAATGAGCGAACGGTTTTCGAGCGTAGTACCTTAGTAGAGCTTCTGAAGTTAGTTGGTAGAGATTCACACGCTCCAATAAAAGAAAAAGTGGAGAAAACACAAGTGTGAGGTGACTGTTGTTATCACATCATTACTGAAACTCATGATATTGTTAACCCAACATAACAGAGAATTTAACTAAATTTCAGAACTGGCGTCTCTTCGAACGGTACTTGGAGTTCAGCACTGTTTCTATCATTCATGTACAGGACTCAGAATATCCCTAAGTACTGCACTGTGACAAACGTATACTGCAGGAACCCGCTTTATCTCTGACAATGCTAGCAACATCCAAACCCTAGAGCCTGTAAGACTGACACAAATTCCATGCCCATAGCTATTGCAGCATTTACAGAAACATGGCCCAAAAACAATTGCTTCTAGGGTTTTACTAAAGCAGAGGATACTGAAACCGACCCTTGAAGACCTGATTCCGTGTCCTGTACTAATCCTTACAAACAAACTCATCTCCTTTAACCCTTAAATGTCTGAAAGTGCCTTCGCAGCCATTACAATTTTTTTTTTTGTATTTGGAATGGATTCACACTTTTAATGCATTTGAGATCAACAAAGAAGTTGGAATATAGTGCAATTCTAGTGAGTTGTTTGAGATCCCAAATTAAAACTTCTTGTTGGTAGCAAATGTCAATTATAAACCAAAGTATCTACTATGCCCATGGGACATTTAAGGGTTAATACGCTTGGTGGCTTCAACAAGTGGTGTAAGCATGGCTTGCTAAACGGCTGTGGAAGCTTTAAGCAAAAAAACAGGATTGTCATGGTGACAAAGCTTACAAGAGGACTACTTGTACTCTTTAATATTGGAAGGAGTGCCAGAAAGTTGTCCTCCCAGCAGGTTCTGTCACCATTGATGCAGAGATTCACAACCTCTCACACTGAAATTGCATAATCAATTCATGCATCAAATATAAAAAATTGATCTCAAGACTCTCAACGTATCTGGTCCTGGCATCGAGAGATCTTCCCACACTTCTATAGTGATATCTCAAAGAAAACGTTTACTTTGACTGAACTTGACCCCAACAAAGAAAAGCACAGTGAGCAATTCTACCAGAATGTAAGAAGCTCAGTTTCCTCAACTAAGACCAAAATTGGAAAGACAGAATACTTAACCCTCAAAGAGTGCACATGGAGATGAAGCATATAGACCTGGAGCTCTTGTGGCAAAATAAAAGTATGGCCTAAGAAGATTCCAGAAATAAGATCTTCATTTTTGCAAGTTTTTGTTCAAGTTTTTGTTCAGATTCTTGCATAGAAACCATGAAGGTTTGGATTAAGGATGTCTGCACTTTCAGGGGATAAGACTAAGATTCACAAGGTCGGAGGTTGTGCTCTCAGTAGCGCCTCCAGCGTATGCTTTGAGAAGTGACAAGCCTTTGCTCATGATTCCTGCTTTGGGTGGAACCAAACTCACCTTCCGCTTGAGTGCCAGAAGCAGCTCACTTGCAGTGGCTGCCGTGTCTGCAACACCAGCTCCACTGGCATTCTTGATCGGTGCAAACTCTTCTTCCCTCTTAACCTCCAAGAGTGCGACCTACGTTCATAAGATCAAATTGAGAAATGAGTCGCTCGAAAATATGCATCTTTCGAAAAAAAAAGTCAAACACTTATGACTGTCCAAAAAAAACAGGGAATATAGAAAAGTAATGAAAGAGGTGCACAAACCAACTCATGAATCCATGGAGTTTTCATTTAAAACGGTGTGTCGTATGCAAGTTTTTGATAGTAGACTCAAACTAAAGTATCAACTTGCAAAAGAATGCGAAATAAACCCATATCTATATTGGTAGCAAAAATCAATGGTAGTTTGAACCGCTCATGTACTTGTCTCGTTAATTTTAATATAAAACCGCTAAGCGGGTCCAAGATTTATCCCCGTTCAATGCCTCACAGGGCCTCCTCATATGCAAGTTTCTATGTATGTTATTAAAAAGAGTTTAAGTCTTAATTCATCTTGTTGATTAAAAGTAAGAAAAACCCAAAAAACCCAATTCTTGGTGGCGTTTTTTGATGAAAGGGTAGAAATTCAATAACCAAGTCAGTTGAACAAAACCTGACATTAATCAATAGGGTTAGAAGTTACCCACGCAATAGAATATTTTTCTCTTGTCAAGATCAAGAGCAAAAAATGCAGCAGAAAAAAACTCAAAAGTAAGAAAAAAATTAGCACGCAGAAGTGAGTGCAACTAAGAAGAATAAAAGAGAAGACTGGCAACAAGATTGAGAAAGATTATTAGACCACACAGTTGCACAACACAAAGAATGAACCTATTATTTACTGCTTTAATTATCTTTTCTTTGCAAGCACTTAGAAGACACCCCTAGCCTACCCGGAGCTCTGCATAATGTTATGACATTTAAAAAACTTTTCATTGTGGATAAATTCCAACACAAGAATTATTAGAAAAAAAGAAGAGCAAGAATGTGTAGACCATAAAGCTTTCCATCAAAATCAAATGGAAAGGAAGTTCAAAAGCAGGTTCGAAAAAAGGCCGCCCACCTTTTCAGAATCACACCAGTGAAATGAATCAAAGATAAACTGCTCAAGTTTAATTCCATTGGGCTTGTCCGGGTTCACAGTTTCCCAAGTGCCAGAACCTTCGTCTCGCATATGTGGGATACGCTTCACAGCAGGATGAAACTCTAGCTCAAACTTTGACCTTGTCAGCTTCTCCAAATACCGCACCGAAAACATGTTGATGCAAATATGGGCAGCTCGGAACTGGAGTTGCCCGGAGTCGTCCTTGGCCGTGGTCATTGATTCCGGCATCTCACTGTATTCGGTCACTCCATAGCGGTGAAGTTTAGCTCCTTCCTGATGCAGGCACACCACACCAACTGCCTCTTTTGCATGCTTCTTTGACACCACCTTCACGCCCACGTCTGCTTCATGCTTGTGCACAAATCCGTAAAACACCGGATCCGCAACTCGTGCCAATGCGTTGTCCACTGCGTACACCTGCAACACAATGACTGTAAAACTTGTCCATAATGACTGACAAAGTATCCACAATGACTGTAAGCTTTGTCCACAATGACTGTAAACTTTGTTCACAATGACTGTAAACTTTGTTCACAATGACTGTAAACTTTGTTCACAATGACTGTAAACTTTGTTCACAATGACTTGTTTACAGTCAGTGTAGACAAGTTTTTTACTAGTGAAAATCTATGTTTTTAATAAATCGGTGCAAATGAACTTCTAAGGTATTTTATTTACAGGCTATAGGAGTTAGTGCTGGAACAATACATTGAGAAGAGCATTTGCTTCTCTCTTCATTACTATGTCAGCTTTCGTGTGCTATAGCAGATGTTTGAAACATGTTTGAATGAAAAATGCAAAGGACTCGTTTTTAGGTTTTTGATGTTCCTCTAGGGTGGTAGCCATTTGCTCTAAATGACATGATTTTTACTTCAATGCCTTTCCTTTGTAAAAAGCTCTAGAAGAAGCAGTTGATCTGTCCCTTGGAAGGATTGATAATATTTCCATCTTAGCTCTACTTTCTTGTTATATTACAAGCAGCAACTTGTCGTTCAATATTAGCTCACAATTTAGTCCCAATTCCAAGTTCTTTGTAGGACATCAAACGTCTTGCTCTTACAAGACAACTGGACATGCCACTTTGAGATATGGGACGGAACTCTCCCTCTTTATCAAGATATGCTCTTTAAATTTCTATGGCCTTGAGCATATTATCGATTTTCAAGCAATACCTGCACATACTTGATGCCGAGGCCAGACAGCTTTTCGATAAACCCAGCTGCACGGAGATCAGAAAACAGAGCCCCATTTCCAGCAGGAGCCATGGACACTTTCCATGGTGTCTCCATGAGCATGGCATTACCGTCATTTAAGTCCACACATGGAAGACTGCTCTGTTTCAGAAACCAAACCTGCAGGAAAAAAAAGAAAAAGAAAACTCAAAAAACTAGAAACAAGCAGCGATACTCACATATCTAAATTAATAGAAAAAATGGCTCATTTCCCCAACCGATTGTTCTCCATCTACCATGGAAATTGTGTACCACTAAGTTATGTGATTGGTCAATTCAATCCCAGCCACAAAGCCAACCCTTATCTCTGATATGACAAAAGCTGCAGGTTGCACGGTTTTTTTTATCGGCAAGTATTATTGCAATATGTTCCCTCATCTAGCTTAATATAAAAACTGGATCTTTTCTCCACCATATCATGGATATTGTGTCACCAAAATTTTCGTGATTGGTCAAATTGATTCAATCCCAGCAGACCCCCTCTCTCTCCTATGAGTAAAGCCAACAAGGTTTCTACCAACGGGTTTTGCAATACATTCCCTTGTCATTCCTGAAGTGCAAGACACCATAAACCAAAAAATTACTGGCCAAAAATGTCAAAGAGCTGCCGACTTTGAATGCCAAAAACTTTTTTTTTGGCGAACTATAGTTCCAACCTGTTTTGTAACTTTTATCCTAAGGCCGTCCTGCTTACAATTACAAAGAGTTTCAACTTATTGAGAAGTGCTATAAATAGCTCATACGGTTGTTAGGTCTTTGTTGGATTATGCTGTCTTGCATTGCGCCGTATAAGGGTGATTTCCTTACAAAAACCAAGCCATTCAACTCCTTCACAAGTCCATGTCATAAATACAGAAAAGCTTGCCTGCGACTTCTCAACTCCAAAGAAAAAGCTCTCCTCAAAGAATGCCCGTGTAGCCGAATCAGTGGCGTCACTAGTCATGACTATCCATGGAATTCGGCGCTTTCTTCCCGTCCCAGCCACCTTCAAAGAGACCCACAACACTGTTGGCACATTACCATCTCCACAAAAGAAGAATCCCGATAATTGTACACGTGAATACTCTCGCATACGAGACCTTTTTGTCCAAAATAGTGTAACCTAAATCCAACATTCCATACCGAAAAATAGAAAACATAAAGTAGAGGAATACTAAAACTGTTACAGACGCAATACATTGATCAATACTAGTACCAACAACAACTCATGGCTTCCAGTACACTTGATTGCACCTTCACTTAAGAAAGTGGTGTCAGCATGATTTGGCTTAATGTCTACAACCACTTATCGTTGAATGCAGAGTTTTGAATTTTTCTACTGTCCTTTCAATAATGCTCTACAACCTCCCACTTTGCATGATTTTGCATACAAAAAACAGAAAATAAAAAGCTGGAGCTTGTACTCAAGAGCTATCTCTCTAGTTAGTGATTTCACAATGAAAGTACATTCTTGAGCAAACTGGTTCAAATGCTTGCAAACACTCCCCCTTGTTCATTGCCAACATCATGATTTCGCTGTTGTTTGAATGAACCGAGTCAATACATTGGTTCAAATCAAGGAACTGGTGATTTGATTTCTTTGAGGTTTAGGCATCATTTGATAGCGTAGACCCTAATCCACAGAGTGCCATTTTTAACTCCAAGGATCATGTCAAGGATCATGTTAACCCCTAAAGGATGTTGCCTACCAAAAGTATTGTCTGTATTTATACAAGAACCATCTGGTACTTGAAAATTTTATTTTATGACAAATGCCTAAAATTCCCCCAAAAATCCATCCTAGTTGACCAATAGTATGTTTATGACTTGACTTGAAATTTACAACTCCAATGGGATTCAAGTGCTATCCAAATACCCCATCCGTATACAACATGGGAGTCTGTATATAAAACAACAACATCCTTTAGGTGTTAAGGATCATGTTACGTGAAAAAATTTGAAGTCAAAGTGGACAAAGGGAGTAGTATCCTCTCCTCTCCCTTGCAAAGCATTCAAAGCGGAGCATCAAAGAGGAAGTGTGACATACAAAAGAAGCCAGGTGTTCAACGAGAAGCAGCCGTTCGGCTTGAAGCTGAAACAAAGACTTGGATTGCGGAACTCGAAGCTCCAGCATGCCTTTCGCCACAGGAGCACCGGGGCCGAGGCGCGTCCCTTGCCCTCCAGCCAGCACCAACACGGCCACTTTGCCATCAGCAACAAGTTGTAATCCCTCGCTCCACCACCCTGCTGTCTCGTCTTTACCAACCAGCACGTCGTCCGGGTCACTGATCCAGTTCTGCAAACCCTCCCACTTCGCTTGCGGAAATGGCTTCGGTGGAATAGGCTGCCTGTCCACTCTGCCAACAAAACAACACACAATCAAACATAAAAACTTGGAGAACTTTGAAAAAAAGCTTCTTCAAATTAGCCCTCACACTCCAGTTTTCAGGAGATTCAAAACCTGGATCCCCAAAGCTCCTTCAAACTACCTCACATTCCAGTTTTCAGCAGATTCAAATTTGGATCCCCAAAGCTTCTTCAATGACCTCACACTCCAGTTTTCAAACAGGTTTAGCAGATTCAAACTTGTATCCCCAAAGCTTCTTCAAACTACTTCGCATTCCAGTTTTCAAATAGGTTTAGCAGACTCAAACTTGGATCCCCAAAGCTTCTTCAATGACCTCACACTCCAGTTTTCAAATAGGTTTAGTAGACTCAAACTTGGATCCCCAAAAAATGGTTTAAGTAATATGTATCTCTTGTGCTTTATGATGCAATTAGTCATGAATGTTTAGGATTTCAATGAAACGGCTGCTTCTCGTTTACGGGACATACGTTTTGGGTTGAAGCAGAAGACACGAGAGGGTTTTTGCAAATTTGTGTAGGTAGAGTGAACGTGAAGGAAATCGACTTTCTTAACAATGCGAACAAAAACGGCTTGTTTTCAGTCTGCGTGATTTGGTATGTGTTAATATGTAGGAAAGTGGAAGAGATGGGCAACGTTATATTCATTGAAACCCTAATTACAGATGACGATGTTCCAGAGTTAGTTTAGGGTTTAAGGATTATGGACGACTGTGCGTTGCTTTTCAAGGAAGGCAATGCACAAGAGGTGGGAGCCAAGCCTGCGTGATTGGTGTGTGTTAATGTGCAGGAAAGTGGAAGAGACAGGCAATGTCATATTCATTGAAACCCTAATTGCAAGTGGCGATATTCCAGAGTAAGTTTAGGGTTTAAGGACCATGGATGAGTATTCGTCGCTTTCAAGGAAGGCAATGCACAAGAGGATCGGAGCCAAGTTAGAGAATTGACGTGAAGAGCAGATTAGGGTTTCAATGAGGAGCAAGAATCGACGTGAAGAGCAAATTAGGGTTTGGATTGAGGATCAAGAATTGGCTGCAACACAGATTGCGAAGCCACTCGTACCGATCTACGTGGTTGTCTTGCAAGCTGCGGACGACATCAGCCAAGGCGCGGCGGAAGAGAGGAAGGTCGATGCTGGAAACCTGATCGACGAGCGATTGTCGCTGCGACGCATCCCCTGAGGCGAGACCCGCCAAAACATGCTCTTGCCCTAGCTCCGCTAACTGCGACCGCAACGCTGTCACTCTGTGCTCCATTTCATGCGCCACTCCGCCCAGCAAGCGCAAACGCATCCACCAAACTAGAACGAAATCGAGCAACACAAGCAGAACCAATTCTCCAAACAGTCAATTCCCGATACGGCAGCTACGGATTGAAGTGTAAAGCAAACCCTAACCCGCAGTCCACGCAATTGAAGCTATCGAAACACGGGGTTCTAAAACTGCACAGACGCCATCAAGATGCCAGCCGTACTCCGCATCGCCAGAACTGGCTCCTCAGTTCGCATATCGTACCTTGATTATGCAAGAAAGAGCTTGCCGTACCTTGGTTATGCACGAAAGAGCTTGCGAAAGCCTCAGAGTATGTGATATACAGCACGTCGACGTAAGCAGAACCAGGTCGAAAGCAAACAGGTCTCTAACTACGAAGGTCGAAGTAATCTTGATTGATCTATCGATCGCATCATCATCATCATGATGTTCTTGCATCGAGCAAATTAGGGTTACGAGGGTGAAGGCGGAAAGTAGATTTCCACTGTCCGAGGGTGCGAACATCCGGTTCTGCATGGCTGTTGCGCTGTGTCGACGCAGACGAGACGATTGACCTCGTCCGATGAAAGCTCTGTAGAAGCGGTGTGGCTCCGGGGGGGGGGGGGGGGGGGGAAGAGCTGCAGCAGCGATGGCGGGGCTTTCGTCGGGCACGGCCATGGCAGCATGTGCAGCCATGGCGGTGCTGTACGTGGCCATGCTGTACGTGCCTTGCTTCGTGTTCCGCTTACCTCCTGCACGAACAATCAACGAGCACTACCTTCGCCGGTTTGCGTGCTCCGTTGTGGCCTCCTTCCTGGCTTCCGCAATCTGCTTTTGGCTTCTACCAGTAAGCCTCCTCCTCCTCCTCCTCCTCTTCCTCTCTTCTCTATTCAAAAACTGCACGCACTGCACACTCCAAAGTAGGTTTTGTCATAATCCTCGTGATGCTTTCAGGTGGACGTACTCCGGAGTTTTGACCTTCCAGCGGCACTCGCTATTCTCGGCGTCAGACGAGATCATCTGGTACGTCTGGTGATTCAAAACCTTCACAGACTGCTCGTTGAAATTAGGGTTTGCTGTTTTTCTGTAGAACTCTTTACAACATCTTCATCTCCTTCTAACACGAGCAAGCCCGTTGCCTTTCTCAGTGGCAGGCAATACTCTATCCTCTCCTCCTGACTGCCCTTCTGTATCTTGGCCCCCTGGTCATGGCAGCTCTCGACTCCACATTGGATTCCGACGAGCTTGAAGATGAGGAGAAGTTAGGGTTTGTCCAAGAATTTTATACCAAAGTTTCTACCGACATCTTTCTATGGCGCAATTACATTGTGGTAAGCCATCCAAAATCTGTCCTAAACCCGAAACACATAGTCTTTAGGGCTCTATTATTTAGTAAGAAGAGCTTTGTTCTTGAGCTGGACAAACTAAAGGATAGAGATTTCACAGTTTAAGAATGACCGACTGTGGACAAACATGCTGGTTACAAGACCTAAAAATTTATATCACTAGAATCAATGCTGGTAGGATTGAACCTAAAGAAAGTCTCCATATAAGCCACCGAAAGTGGTCAAACCACACAAGTGCGGAACTGGCTTATCCTTGAGTCAAGGTGTTAGAGCTCACCATAACCTTTTATTGCTGTTGGATTTTTTTCCTGGTTCTTCTTCATGGTGCTCACTCTCTCCTTTGAATGGCTTGTAACAGGGGCCACTTACAGAGGAGTGGGTGTTCCGAGCATGCATGGTTCCAGTGTTATTGTGTGCAGGCTATACCCAACTCAAAGTCATGCTTTTGTGCCCACTCTTTTTCGGCCTTGGTAAGCTTCTACCAGTTCATTCCATTTTCTAGCTCCTGCAAATACAACATCTGTAAGACCGACTTGGTTTCTTGTGAGTTTTTTGTTGGTGTGAATATTCAAAACATTTGTGTAACATTTTCATGTATTTTCACATTTGTACTTTCAGTGCTTTTCTAGCGAGCAGTGTTTCGAAGTAATTCCATAGATATAAGGGTTTAAGGTGTCGCATTTGCTTATATGGAGAGTTACTTAGATTCTAACACATGGTGCTATTGTTTCTTAACTTTCTCAGCACACATGAATCATTACTGGGAGACGGTGTATCCTGAGAAGCATGATCACGGAGTTGCTGCTCTCATTACGGGTAAGTTTCATTCTAAGAGTTTATGCACACTCGGACTTCCAGCAAAATTGATTAATTCATATAGATGTGTGTTAGAGCACATGCATGCAGGCTTATGACTTATTCTATGTCCTTACCTTTTTATTAGGGGGTTTAAAACCTTGGTAATATCTCAGCAAATTTTGGTTTCCTGTCTGCCCTTTTTTGCATCATTTTGCAAAAGAAAAATCCTCTCTTTTCTCACAAGGGTTTCAAGGCTGGTTTCTTGTATTTTTGTTGATCTCTCCCTCTAGAGAGCCCATGCTTGCACCTTTCTGCACCTTGCAAGGTTTTTCATGAGGAAAACGTGATTTTGCGTGAGAGAGAACTTCAGTTTATTTTTAAGGGAAAAGGCCTTGAGAAAATTATGATCTCCCCAAAACTCGTAAACCCCATGTTATGAAGTTCTAAATAGAAAAACTGGACCTTTTTCCTACCCAATTTTTCTATCTGCCTGTCATTAAAATTGTGTAATATTACGTGATTTTCGACCAACAGGTTTTGCAATCTTCTTATATCCTTGGTAGTGAATTCTTTGTTTGTGTTGCGCAGGTTTTAGGTTTGCATACACCACCATCTTTGGTTGGTACGCAGCGTTTCTGTACCTCCGAACAGGTATTTTCCACAACATGGTTTAAACAATACATGGTTCATTTGAAAGTAGTTTGGGATTGTCACCATCTGTACCTTGGAACCAAAATCTCTGCAAGCAATAGGGTGAGAAATTTTGGATGTAATAGGAGTTGGTTGATGGGAATGATTTGGGGTGGGTACTAGGGCATTTGGTGGCTCCCTTGGTGGCTCACATCTTTTGTAACGTCATGGGCTTGCCTGCCGTTGGTGATGCCGCCAATTCTCCCAACAGCAAAGGTAAACTGCAAACTTCACAGAGGCTAAGCTTCGTATTGCTATTGTCATTCTAAATCTTAACCGGCCAAAGGCATGCAAGGCCAGTGCATTTGGTCACGTTGGACGTTCAAGGGTTAGCCATTATGAGAAGTGTGGTTTTCAGAAGAGGTAGGAGTGCAGTGAAGAGAAAGATCAAATTGGGTACAAAAACCAAGTTTATTGAGATTAAGAGTAAACTTTCAAAATGAGAGGTTGTAAATCACTATAGTAGACAACCCTATTTTCATTGGTAGTTATAGATGATTAGCATCAGCCATGCTTACACCACTTGCTAAACACAAGGCCAGAAACAAGTTGGTTGCTATTAGTATCAGGGGTTAGTATAAAAGATTGGATATACTTGAACAGAGTGACTCTCTTAAGAAAAAAGTAATTTTGTGCTTGTCACCACTAGTAATTGTTAATTTTGCCATGTATTGCTTACTTCGATTCTTTAAACTTATATCTTACCTCCCTAGAATCAGTTTTAAGCATAGTTGAAACAATAATTTTGTCTTCGATTCAGTTTGGTTTCGGTGTATGACATTCAAGCAAAGCTGATTTGTTTCTAACTCTGCTGTAATTCGATTTCCTGTTTAGGGTTCCACCTTACCTGAATGTTACCCTCAACATCTGATACTGGTTTTTTGCTGTTGGAACACAGTAATAGGGTGCGCTTTTCTCCTAGGCTTGGGAGGCTTCACTTCGCTCCTGTTTCCAGCTACGTCTCCTGCTCTGTACAATAGCAACATCTCCAGGAGCACATGTGGAGGTTGTTGGCTTGGGTACTGCCAATGGACCCCATAACCAAAGATCAGTTCCCTCATACCCCCACAATTGCAAGGATCGATTATAGGACCCGGATTATAACTTTCTGCCTGTATGTGAGAGTTAGATGGTTTTAGGGTTTTTTGCAGAGACTTGAGAGGGGTTGCTGTTTAGTGTTTTTTGGATTGAGTGCCTAGAAAGGCAATTCAAAAATTAGTGGGAGCGACCAAAAGTAGGGTAGCTTTAGTCCCACATGGAGGTGTGTTCAAAGGCAGGGGCGTCAGCACAGCAAATCATCTCGGAACGATCATAGATTTGTCGCCATTCACCCTCGACAGGCCGAGTAACTCTTGTAGCCTTCTTCTGAAGGTCTTGTAGGGGAACTTGGAGTGCTGGTGGTACAAACGATATGGGATATTTTGAAGGTTCACCTTTTGCAGGAGGAACCTATGACCGTGGGGTCGAACTTCAGTGCACTGCCTATAACCGCGCGCTCAAACTTCAAATTTCTTGTCTGAGACCGTGTGGACAAGTTTCAAAATCCTTCAATCTGTATGCATGGCCCACTTTGCAAGAAAGTTTGGATTAATTGTTTTATGCTGTTTTATTTTTTATTTTTCAAAGGTGAAGGCACTTGTCTTGTACTCCCTCCGTCCCAAAATGATCTTCCTGTCGACCTTTAATTAGTGTCCCAAAATGATCTTCTTGTTGGAGGAGGAATGGAGTGAGCGACACTTGCACATAGTCCAAAAGCATGGGCATGCTAACCAATCCCATTCATTCAAGTGTGGTCACTGGTGCTTTACAAAAATGCCTCAAAAATTCAGTTTTCAAGCATTTTGAAACCACATTTCAAAAACTAATTTGAAATTCAAAATTTCAGAACAATAAGAGGACATTAAACTCTATTCTTAGGTCCAATTTTTTTTGAAAAATGGTTCTTTTTTAGCTTAATCTACAACATTTTGTGTAACAGGAAGATCATTGTGGGACGGAGGGAGTATAAGGCATAAAAAAAATCCAAACGCTTTTGTAATGTTCAAATTTAATGTGAATTGTTAAAGAAAAGAAAATTGAAACCAAGTTGCAAATGAAAATTTGGAATGTTGCCTATTATAATCTGTAACCCCTAAATGCCCAAGGCCTTTTTGAGATTCTTGGAATTTTCATGAAATTGAACAATTAACTAACCTTTTCATAAATTTTATCAATTTATTTTCATTTGTAACCGTACAAATTTAATCTAAACATGTTAGAGATTATATGGAAAAAGAAAACACAACAATATCACTTACAATTTGAAAGATTATAATGTTTGAACATGAGGGTGTTAAAACTGCAAAAGTGACTTGAAGTTTTCCAATTCTCCTTTCACATGTCAAATCTAAAAAATTGTTCACCGAAAAAACATGAGGTTTAAGGTCATTACATGTCTAACTTTAATCAATTTACAACTTTCAAAATCTACTCCTCTATATTTTTTGAATGGATTTCTAATGTGAATATTTCTTTAAGCTCTAGTGCATTTGAGGCTCATTTTCAAGATTTTCCAACACTAGAAACTCAATATTGTAGTGGACACCTTTGTACAAAATCTTGAGTTGGAAAATCATCAGTATTCTTTTTCAAAATTAAATTTTTGATGTTGAAAATAGACTTCAAAACAATCTTGTATTGAATCAAAATTACCAATAGTAATGATTTGATAAGATTTGATTCATCTCCAAAATTTTGTAAACATCCAAATTAGGTGCCTTGGGCATTTAGGGGTTAGTAATGTAAAGTGAGCCAAACTTTTGTACCGTACTATGTAATTAGGATTTTGTTAGCCTTGGTTGTAGATTTAAAATATTCAAATTTTGGAATTTTGGGTTTTCAAATTGCATTGTTGAGGGAACAAGACCTAGTGACCGTTGTTCCTGTAGTTGGACTCAAATTCAAAAAACATGATCATTTTCATGGCAAGAGGTTCAAATACAGAGCAAGGAGGTAGAAGTTGTCACATACACTAAAAAAACATCTTTGCTTACTGCGAATTTTAGTATCTATTTGTGTAGAAAAGTTTGTAATTCTTTGAATGAAGGGTTTTCAATCACCAAGAGCTGCAAGTGCATACACCCTCAATGAAGAATTCCCTGGAAGAAGTTGGAGGAAGAATGTCCATTTATAATTAGAAGTAAAAGACCTTGTTTGACCATTCATTAGACACTTATTAGACACTTATTTGACTCTTGCATTTATTTAACTCTTAAGTGTTAGGGGTCGCTGTGGATACACAGCCCTTGTGTATGAGTGGGGACGATTTTTGTTCCTGTGGTCCTTTAAGGGTTAAGGGACAAAAATTTCTTTTTCTACAAACACCTTCATGTTGTGCACATTTGTTGATTAGAGATCAACTTTGTATTGAAAAAAAGCTATGTGTGAGAAAGTATGAGTAGGGTTTTGATTCAAAAAAATGAGCAAGCACTACAAGGACAAAGCTGTCTGTAGCATAGCTGCAGGCTTGTATCTTTGTTTTTTTTTTTTTTTTTTTTAATTTATTTTTATTGTTGTTATTATTGTTATTATCATAATATGTTATCTAGGTTTCATGTTGTACATTGCAAGACACCATATATCAACAAATATTTAGACACAAAATGTGAAATAGTCGTCAACTTTGGGTGTTATTAACTTTTTTGGCAAACAATAATTATCATATATTTTTTGTAACTTTTTCCCTAAGATCTCTTTGCTTGTATTGATGAAGAGTTTCAACTTCTTGAGGGACTTATAGTTACAAAGAGTTTCAACTTATTGAAGGGTGCTATAACATAAAACAACAAAGACCTAATATAAGGGGAAAATTTACAAAATCAAATTGGAACTATTGTTTGCCAGAAAAAAATTAATAGCATCCAAAGTTGACCACTACAATATTTGACATCTTGTGACCAAATGTTTGTTTATGGTATCTTGCACTATATCACACTATGTATATAATCACTCGTTATTTGTTATGTGTCCAAATTGTGAATAATGAAAGCACACTTCAGTGGTGTATGTAGGGAATCTTCAATGCACCTAGTAAGCAAGCTTTGAATACTTGACTGAACTTTCAAAAAGACATGAAATTAGAACACGAAAACAGAAATTTGTGACAAGCATGGAAAATTTATTGAGAAAAAATAAGAATATTTGGGTTTGGACGTTAGTTGAACTAGATACATTCCACTACATGTTAGCTAACTTCCAAAAAAATCAAAGAGCTCTCTAAAGCCCAAAAAAAGAAAATTCAACCAACATGATACCAAAAGATGAAAATTGTGCCTCCCCATTGGTTGAATTTTCTTTTTTGATTTGATTTGAAGAGCTCTCCAACTTTTTGGAAGTTAGTTAACATTTAATGGAATGTATCTGGCTCAACTAACGTCCAAACCCAAATTTTCTTATTTTTTCATAGTAAATTTTCCACGCCTGTCACAAAATTCTGTTTTCATGTTCTAATTTCTTGTCTATTTGAAAGTTCAATCAAGTATTCATAGCATGTATAGTGTATAGTATACTAGGTGCATTGAGGAAGTCCTTAGAGCATCCTCAATCTAGCTGGGGTTGATATCCTTGCATTGGTATTCTCACGATGAAGATTTGCAAACCTGGTTCAATGTACTGTGCAAGTGGGACGTGATCTTGAAGGGGATAGCAAAACCTAACCCACACTTGATTGTTTCAATGTTCTTCAAGAGTCCTTCAAATTGCTCTGTATATTGCTGACACAGAAATGATGACTACTTTGCAAGCTAGAAATAGAGATTTTGTCATAAATACTTGGCAAAAGTCTGACAAAAGCAAAGTTTACGGTCTCGCTACTTGTGTGCGTGTTGGGTTGGAGGAGCCAATGTGCCGCCCGCATCAATCAAGGCCACTCAACGAAGCTCAAAATTTGCCATTAATCAAGCCAGATGCAGGCTCTAGATTGAAGATGCCCTTAGGGCATGTCCTACAGCACGCTTTCCAAGCCCTAGAAAAATGAGGTTTCATGGGGAGAATGACGCGAACCTTCAAGGCGAGGCTTGAAGTTCTCCTACAGCCTTAAAACCTTCCAAACCTGCACCTATGTTACAACGAATTGCACTGGTATACCTGGCTATGGAGTGGGGTCATGCGTGAACAGTGCTTGGGAGGGACCATGAAGGAGGCTTGAAAAAATCTTGAATTTGATGGGAATGAGGCTCAATTTGAAAGCCTCGCGACTTGCACAGGGATGCATCTCGTGTTGTTGGGGACTTGAAACGCAAAAGCCGTTACGGCTAGGGAGCGCAAGGCTGTTTTGATGTGTTGCAGGAGATGCTCTTAGATATTAGATAGAGCAATCTATTTAAAAGTTGTACTATTTAAAAAGGTACGCTATTATATATATACACGTGGCAGCTCCCAGAGAGGCCGAGCCGCTTATACGGAGGAACACCTGGAAGTGCAGACGATTTCGAAAGCCGGCAGATGCTTCGTTTGTCAGTGCGCCTGTCGTTCGTCAGTTTCCTCTCTCGTCTACCAGTCCGTCGCGTCCGTCGGTCGACGATCCCCTCTGTTCGTCGATTGTTTGCAGGCCCCAAACGCAGTCGTCGGCTTGATTAATATTTTCTTTCGTCTGATCTCGTCCGCACCTTAACGAATGAGTTCGTCGACTCGACGTCGTCGTCCTCAGTTTGGTGTCTCGCTCCTCTGGAACTATATGCCACCATCTCGCTCTTCTTCTTCGCTACAATCGATGCTTGGATCGCTGCAGCGGCAACGACGACGCTCAATCGTGCGCACTGCGCGCTTTTCTTCCTCCGCAGTCGCAATCTATCGCCAGCCTGTTTTTCTCGCACATTTTCCTCTTCCTCCTCCTCTCTCTTTAGAATCCCGTTTTGTGCCATTTGATTGAACAGAACTTGAAAACGTCGCGTGGATTTGCGCACCGGATCCCGTGCATTCACCGTGCGAGGAAGACACAAGCAGAACAAGGCACGAGGAAAAGCTAGGGTTGAAGAGTTGAAGCGTTCTTTTTTCCAGGTACATGTTTGTGGTGGTTTGATTTTCTTTGGTGAAAGCAAACCCTAGAGATCCTAGTGTTGCGCTCCTGGTTGGATTATGCAGAGTATGTGATTTCGAATATCCGTTTTAGTAATCAAGGCAGTAGTTAGCGTCACTATGTTCTATAATTTTGTCGGAATTGAGTTACTGTACAGTGAACAGTAACTTTCGATCGCGTGATCAAGTTTTTGTTTAATAATTGGTTTTGTGGTGATCTTCGTAATACGAACGCACATGCTTCGTGGAGGAATTTTATGTTCGCTTTGGTGACGGGATTAGGATTCAAAATTCGGCCTGCGTTGACCTACTAATGATGGCGTAACTTCCTTGGTGGAAGCGAACCTTATTTGTTTCTTTCATTGCTGAAGTGTCTTGGTTTGCGCGCTTGTTCGAATTGAGTAGATATTGATTCCTAACTTCTCTTTAAGTGATGGCGGCATTCTTTGATATCACTTTGTTGTATGGTTCGGTCGGTTTTTGAGTTATTGCGCGTTATACTGTAGTTTGCGATCGCTTGTGATCAGTACTGAGGCGCACTTGTTCAATTTTACTGTTCTAATTATTGATTTTATGGTGAACTTCGGGGTAGAACGCACTATGAAGGAATTCTCTGTTGGTTTCGATATGGAGATTAGGATATCAAAATTTAATTTGCGTCGACCTATCAATATTAAGGAGTATTACCTGTGATCTTGTAAATTTTTGCACCAGTGACCGCTGATTTTTTCGTTTTGAAAACAGGTGATTCAACTCTTGCAATTGGTAAAAATATGTAATAGTGGGCGGGGGTGTAGTCTCCAGCTTGAATACGATTGAATGACTGTTTCAATTCTGACAGGCCACTTTCAGATGATGATTCTCGACATTTGAGGCGTAGTGTTACCACAATGCTTACGGAGAATACCGTTCAAATGTAGACGGCTGTACACTTTGAATTTAGACATAAGCGCATTGAAAAGCCTGCTATAGTGGATGAGTAGCACAGTTTCTTCTAAAATGTGTTTCATGACTTCTTTTTGCAACATACTTAACAATTCCCGATTGATGTTTCTGATTATATTTGGTGGACGCTACTATGTTTCCGAAAGCCTAATGGTTTACAATCCTGTTACAACCACTCTCGCTGATGCAGGATAAGACAAACGATCTAAGTACGTCTGCGATAAAAATGCACACAAAAGCGCCGTATGGGAAAGGGATATTCTACTCGTGGTTTTGAATATAAATTATAGTGTATATTTAAATTTAGGCTCGCAGTTTGGAAGAGCTGTCCTGATTGCCTGATAGGCAACAGTTATTTTTCCATAAGGGTGATTGAAGGGGAATTGAGTAGTGGTAGACTTTAGGTTTGCAACGGTTTCAATGTATAATGGCGAAGCGCAGAAATCGCAAGGTAACCACACCTTATTGCAACCCTTACCCCACAGATCCTTGCCTGAATGGTACAGGTTCTGAACACGAGAATCTCGGGTCGATATGGGGTACATCTTGGAAAATTTATTTAAAGAGCGTCTGAAATGCTAAGATATGTTGGATCCTCTTTCAATTGCCAACAAGACATAACAAAATTAAAGATAGCCCAAGAATAATCTTACTCATGTGCTTTGGACGCTTTTAGGTGTACATGCCTAACTTATTGTTACTTTAGCAGAGCTGCTAGTATTGTCGATATATTGTGTCGTTCATGATTTTTTTCTAATTAACATTGCTTTGTATGCTCATTAGAGAAGGATGGGGATTTATCTGAGCTCTCCGAAGACGGACAAGACATCCGAAGATGGTGAAAATGCTGAGTTGCGCTTTGGTTTATCTGCTATGCAAGGGTGGCGCGAGAGCATGGAAGACGCGGTACTTTCCTTCCTGATGTAAATAGTGAAGGCTCTGCAAGAAGATTTGGCTTGAATAAGAACAAGCTTTTGTGTTGGTTTATTAGTAGTCAACTGGTATCATGTTGTACGTATGATTTTCTAAATCAATTACTTACAAGGTCTTGCATTCTATGTGACAAACCTATGGTGATTGCAATGTCTCTTTGAGTTGAGATCCTGCCCTCAGGAAAGTCAGTGTTGACATCTGTATTGGGATCGTAAGAAATGGAGGATCTTGATGGCAGATAGTAGCATACATAAGTTGGGCAGGGATGGGTGATGGTGGTCGTTGATCCAAAAAGTTTTTGAGTGGACTTACGTGGATCTGCACGCATACTCGTCTATCTTTTTCTACTTTCACTTCAAGAACACCCTGATACCTAATACTTTATTTCGTAATTTTCAGCCGTAAATTTTTGAGATGTCATTTCAGACCGATAAATGCCGTACCGATTTAAACCAGCAGATGAATTCAGTACGTAAGTCTGCATTGCATAGGCACTATATTTCAGCAGTGTTTTGCGTCTTATAGTTGTTTGTCTGTTTGCAGCACACTGCCATTTTGAACGTGGATCCAAACACTTCAACGTCAATATTTGGCATATTTGATGGTCATGGAGGTGCGTGTTAAGGGCCTGGTGTGCTCACTTTGTCTTAGGAAGAAAACCTGTGATTCTAGAATAAGGGTCTAAGGATACCTGGTCAATATCTAAAAGTTGTTTTGTTTCTTTCTTTAGATTTTCCTAGTCCGACTTCCCTCTGTACTCCTCTTTTCATGTAAAACGGTATGGAGTTATGTGTCAATCGCAGCTTCGCAGGGTGCATCTAGATTGTCAAATTTTTACTCGGTACCGCTGACCTGACGTTCAAGCATACATTATTGCGGAAGATCTCATTTGTCCTTTTGAAATCCGTAAGAACTAGTTGTTTTCTTGCAGGAAAAGTGGTGTCAAAATTTTGTGCAAAACACTTACATAAAGAAGTTGTAAGGTCCGAAGCGTATAGAAGCAGTAATTTGGGAGGAAGTCTGGAATATTCTTTTCTGCGGTAAGTTGTACTATCTGCTTTTCTTCTGCTCTCTTTGCTCTTCAGCCAAGTTTCTTCTTTTTATTCTTTTCAATTAGGGATGGACGAGATTTGGGATTCTCCAGTAGTCCGTGGCTTCGTTCCTGTAGGTTCATGAGTTTTCATGTGGAACGTGTCGTCTGCAAGTCCGTTCGATCCTCTGATGTTTTGAGTTTGGTGGGGCGACTAGCTGTGTTTGTTAGGGTAGACTGAGTCCATTGTCTAGATTTTGTGAATAGTTTTCTTCGTATTTTTTAGTTGATTTCCATTGCAGTTGCGAATCCTGCCTTGTTTCCTCTTGAAGTTTGGAAGCTATGTTTATTGGGGGTTGTAACGCGAGGATAATGACCTTCAGATGTATTAATATCGACTTCACAGCATAAGAAAACCGAACTGTGCGTCTTTACCTTCTATCTCAGACTTGATGCAAGCTGTAAAGCCTGGTGACTTACGTCTGAGTTTTATTGCATAGGCGATCGTGTTTAGCCCAATGTGGCAGAGCTAATGATTAGCATCTCTCTTATGTGCAGGATGGACGAGATGATGAAGGGAGAAAGAGGATGGAGAGAACTTCAGATTTTGGGTGCCGACAGTCACGGCAATAGTCATGGAAGGGGTAACAACGAAAGCGATATTACTACCGCAATGCAAACCGAAAGTAACGACGATAACTGGACGCCTGAAGAGGTTTGATTTTCAGAACCCTAAACTACTGATTTTGTGTTTCAATTCAATCCTAATTTGGATTTTCATAAGCCACTGCATTTCTATTTGTGATATCAGAATAGTTTTTAGGTCTTACTTTTGGAAGACTGATTGAATGTTCTTGCTTATTCAAAGTTGGTTACCATCGTGCTAGTGCTTTTCATCCACCAGAACTTGTCTACGCATTTTAATTGACATTGTTGAAAGACCGTTGCCTTTCGCTTGTTCCTGCGCCCTGTTTGATTTTCTTAGCAATGTCTTTCTGCTGGAAATGCCGACCTTTTCTATCCACTATCAATTGAGTGGATATGTATTACCCGTGTGCGTACTTATAGAAGATGTATTCTGCTTTTTTGTAATGTTGTAGGGTTGGGTTTTCATGGAGTTTGGTGCTTGATGTAGGGTCCACATTCAGGTTTCACGGGTCCGAGCTCTGGGAGCACTGCCGTGGTAGCTCTACTTCGAGGCAATAAGCTCTTTGTTGCAAATGCTGGAGATTCTCGGTGCATCATGTCTCGGCGTGGCAAGGTTATCACGGACCCAACTTTGAATTGTGGGAATGACGAAAATGATGTTGTGAATGTGTAAAGTTTCATTTACGTACAAATGACAGCACAAACATTGTATGTATGTGCCTGTGGATACTTCCTTTGATGGTTCTGACTCGAGGAAAGCCGCCTGGTTTTTGCTTTACTTGTACAGGCTATTGATCTTTCGATTGATCACAAACCTGAGCTAGAGCATGAGAAACAAAGAATTCAAAGTGCAGGAGGGTTCATCCATGCCGGACGGGTGAACGGTAGCCTTAATCTTACGCGAGCAATTGGTATGCATTTTGAACCATAACACAAAGGCTCATTTCCCTTGTCTTCATTTTTTCCTGCTCATAGCAGCTTTGCTCTTGATAAGTTTACTTTTCATAAAGCAGTACTTTCTCGCAGTCTGAGCAATTGTGCATGCAGGGGACATGGAATTTAAGTATCAACCGGAATTGTCGCCTGACAAGCAGATAGTGACTTGCTGTCCTGATGTTCAACAGGTAAATCTCACTCTCGTCATTGGAAATCATCCGCCTATCTTGTTTGTTGTTTTTTTATCAGCTCTAGGTACGTCTTGGATGCATACGCACTTCAGAGCAGCTAATTGTGCCTGTATAGCCTCATTCACAAATGATGTGCCTTTTGGGTTGCCGCAGGTGGAACTTGGAGTCGAGGATGAATTTATTGTGCTGGCCTGTGATGGAATATGGTACAATTAGTTCTTGTTTCTACCTCTCTTTATCAGAACAGTTGTCACATACTTCAGGCCGTTCACTATGCAGAGTCGACACACTATTGTGGATGAGATCAATTTTATAAGATGTATTTCTTTGGACTTTGCTAGTATCTTTTACGTACATGGTGAAAAGCTCTATAGGTTCATTACTAGTGTTAATTGAGGTAGAAGCTTGATCTTCACGGCCTGGTGCCGGTAGTGCAATTTCGTGCTAAACTTTATCTGAAATCTTGTGCCCTCATTGGTGATGATTTGTCTCCAGGGATGTCATGACAAGTCAAGAAGTGGTAGACTTCGTTAGTCAGAGATTACCGACAGTAAGTGCCCTCACCTTTGCATTCGTGACGTGTTCCTATTTGAGTTTGCTTAGTTTTCACATTCCTCCAACGTTGCGTCAATTCAATAGCAGCGCTCAGATCCTGTTTCTTTTTATCGTATGCATTCTAAGCACAGCGTTGTACAAACCTAATTTTGCTCGTGCTTGTTTTCTTTAGGCCAAAGCTTTATCACCCTTATGTGGGGAGATTCTTGATCACTGTCTGTCTCCAAGCACCCGTCAGCAAGAAGGGTGTGACAACATGAGCATCATTATCGTCCAACTGAAAAAGCTGGGAAGCTCGGGGTCTGCCTCCAAAGACTCAAGTTTATGATGCTCGTTTATTGGTATACTCTCGAGATCTTGAGGGCCTGTAACTGCCGGTAGTTGCCCCGTGTAAAGTCTTCCTTAGCAAAGTTAAACTTATAAATAGTTTCAATTTTTCTTAAGGATGTTGGCACAAAATCCTTTACTTGGAAGACTGCACTATGTGTTCGATCTTGGATCTAGTATAGGCTCCTTTGGTTCATTGCAATACTTTCAAAAGGATTGATCAACCGTGAAAACTTTTATTTGTATTCTTTGGAAGTAAGATATTGATTTGACTTTTTTCAGTCTAGTACTTGGAGATCTCATCTAGCGATGGCAGATTCTTGATCTGTCGTGGTTCATGCTGCTTTCCAATAGCTGTGGGTGTCTTTTGTAATGCAGAACTGGATGAAGGTGGCTCGGAAGGAGCATTAAAGAGGTTTCTATGCTTATATCTCTGGAAAAAAAGTAAGAGGGTAGTGGGGAGTGTCCGTTCAAAGACTTGTCAATCGAGAATGGAGGTGATTTGGGAAACGATTTGAGATTGATATCTTGAGACCAGATTCTGGAGTTTGAATTTGCCCTGGGCCAGATTTGGAACCCTAAACTATAGAATCCACTGTTGGACTTTGATGTGGGACCTTGAATGAAAAAGAGAAGTGATCCTGCTATTCTTATTTGGTTAAAATTGGTGTATTATAAATTTGTTTGTTTTGGGTCCTACATCAAAGCCCACCAGAGACATACCAAAGCTTTTAGAGGGAATGGATAGAAATCTTAATCCGTGTTGACATTTCTAAACAGTGTTTCGTGTTTTTTTTCCTCTTTCCCTCTTACAGTTGAAGTTGCAACCTCTATCAATCGCTAGTGAAATATTCCTCTCTCCGAGTTCAGTTCTTTTGCTTACAATAGTTTGTCAGTTCGGTTGAATCAACTAAACATTAACTGAGGCAAAGACGTCCAATATTGTCACCCTAAAACTAGGGAAGGTGTATACCTTAGTGTCACTTTTAGATCAAACAATGACTAAAACTTTGAACCTTATGTATATTGGATGTAATTGATATGTTATTTTGTGCACCAAAATCCTGTTTCATTTGATAATGTGATAGTGTTAAATGTTCAGATAGATATATGCCTTGGAAAAACATAATATGGATTTATGGAACTTTTAGTACACGAGTGTAGAAGTTGATTAATTTTGCGTTGTGACTTCGTTAAGGGTTTTCACACTGGTGGATTGTTTTTTATGAGCTCAAGATATTGAACTTGAAGCAATGTACTCCTACCACACCCATTTTCATAAAATCCTCTGAAAACAAGGGTGATAAATTTAGATGTGCACTTGAATCAAATATGGACCCAATTTGAATTATCCAACCTTACAAATGTGAAGGACACCTTGTTTGTTGTAACTTATCAAAATTTTAGTTAGATCTACTGTTGGAGGTGAAATATTATAATGATTGAGTTGTATGTGGAAAATCTCTAGTTTTTCATGCTTGTGTGGTTTTGAATGTTAACGCTTCATGCAAGCTTTGATTAAAAAAAGCTTTACATTTCTAAAAAGCAAGGTTTCCCACCTTTCCAATAAGACTAGTTTCACATAAAATAGATAATAATAAGAGGCACAAGGTGTAGCTAAGTGGACAAATAGGGTCAAAAATCCCACTTTCTTTGCTACCCTAAGACGGTTCTACAAGAAACTGAATAATTGTTATGGAAAATCCAATTGGTGAAAAAAATCAAAAATTGGCCTTAAATGTAAGATGACAAGTTTTGAAAATGAAATGACAACGCCATTTCAATAGATTTTCAAATACTACAATTATATTGCTATCATATAGGAACACAATAAAAGCGTATTTCTTAAGCAATTTGAATTTTTTAGGATTGTGCAATTGAAATTGACACTCTTCTTACATATTTGATGTGTTGTGTTGTTGATTTGATCCATCTTTGACCCAAAAAAATGGATATGTATTTTGAAGCCATGCTGTATAAACACAATTTTTTTTATCAACTCACATATCAAATTCCATTGTTATTTTTAAATGGATGCAAAATTCTTGTGATCACATGCGTTCTTCAAGACCAAATTCCAAATTAGTGAGCAATTTCAATCTATAGGCCAAAAACCACTCCCTGAAACCAAAATATGATTGCGTGATCCTTAAGGGTTTAATAAAATGTGTGTGTCTTTAATTGGTAAAAGGCAAAATACTAGAATCGAATGGGTCATAAAAATGACTTGAAACAAAATTTATCCGTGGTATGATTTTATTGAAAATAATTAGTAATTATAGATTTGCAGGTTGTGATGGAGTTTTTCTAAAACTAAACACTATACTTCAATCCTGTAGAGTCCTACGAGTTCTTGTTGTTGGAAGATGTTTAAAATATATGAAACTTTGAAGCTAACTTTCGAATAATAATAACGTAGGTAACCATATGATCATTTGGAATGATTTCAAAGGTTTTTAAAATGAAAATTTGATGGTTTGCATGTTGTGGTGTAAAAACTTAATTTTTCGCTTCTTAAGACATGGGGTGACTTTCATATTCCTTTAGTTTTATAGATGAATTTTCACATCCACCAGCCATGGCTTTCAAACAGCAAATGAGATTGTCATTCATCAAAGCCACCTGCAAATGATCTAAAAATATATAATTTCTAAGTAATAAATATCATACTATCTAGTTTGCAATGGCACGGTCTAAATTTTCTTTTTTGTAAAAACATGATCTATAATCCACCATGATTGGAAACCATCTCTACTCTTGGCTCCAAGGTTTTAAAAGTTTGTTTGATTTTTCTAAGCTAATCCATAGTTTGCAAGAAGTTTTTGAAAAAGTTGGATAATCAATCACACGAAGCTATGTTTTGAGCAACATACATAAAAATTTCCAAACAATATTGATCACTATAATTTTGCAATTGCACCACTGGATCTTGATGAAACTTTGTCAGAGCTTTGCCAAAAACTGCACCAAAATAGGGATTTAAAATGTGTTTCTAATCAAGAATCAAATATGCCCGCAAGCAGCTACTTACCTCTACAAACTTACCATAAGGGTCCAACTATTTCTAAACTCTAAAAGTTTATAACCAAATTAAAATTTCCAAACGGAATCTTAACATGCAGTAATTTAAATTTGGTACAAAAAAGAATTACAGTTCGTAATTGAGGAAAATTGTAGGCCACCCTTCAAGGCACTAGGCCAAATCAAAGAGTTATTTTTGCAAAAATTGTGTAGTATTGTAGGAGGCTCAAAAACAATTAGGACTCTAAAAGAATCCACTAAGCCAAATATTCTAATTGGATTCATATAAGTACATGTTGAAATCTTCAATGTACTAACAACAATGATCACTTTCATAGCCTCTACCATTCCAACTTCAAAACCTCATAACTATTTCCAAAAAATTCAAAATATACAAAATAACTTGGATTGGATGCTAAAATCATTAATATTTCAAGAAAAAATTTACTAAGAAAATATGTTACACATTACACCTCCCTCCTACCTCAATAGGTCGGATACTAACATTGCCTTAACAACTGTGTACCCATCAATCTAGAAAACAAGGAGTTGGATTTTCACAGGAATTGATTTTAAAAATTAGCCAATTTGAGCAATTATGAATTTTTTATACAATTTTTAAAGGTCTTTCTTGGACTAGGCTAATCCTAATTGTGATACAATGATCAAGAAGAATTGCTTATCAATGCAAATCATATACACTAAGTTATCCCACACTGATTTCTTGATATTTTTACACTATATAAATACTTACCAATATTACAGTGATTTTCATCAATAATTATTACAATAACATGAATTAAACGCTTGGCAACAACAACAAAGCTGAGGAAAAATAAATTAATAACATCCAAGTCATAAACCATGTGAAGTCCTAATGTCAAAAGAGTTGCATGAGCTTCCAAGTGATCAAGCAATGAATCATGAGATAACTTTCTAGGGCGAGTCAACTTAATTGGCAACCCAAACGCTATGTTTAGTGTAGTTGAAAGAGCAAAAAAAATTACAAATGAGAGATAAAACCATCAAATAAAAACCAGCCGGATTTCCAAAAGGAAACCTAATTGTAGTATGAATACAAGCAATATGAGAAGCATGCATGTGATAAGTGTTGAATTTATGAAAAACTAGATTTTACGGAGTGGTGCTCAAAAATCTTTCCCAACATTATTACAGTATATTTGTAATAAAATAAAATAAGAATCTCAAAATAAAGTTATGGTGGTCAAAATCATCTGGAAATTTTCACAACATTTTCTTTTAAAGCTCTACAATCACAATAGTCTTCAAAGTCAGTAAAAAAAAAGGTTCTTTATAAGAATGAATATAAGAAAGAATGTTCCACCTATGTGTGTTTTAGGAGGGTGGTACATAAACTTTGAGATGAATGTACATATTTTCACCCAACTTTTAGTTTTGCTTTTGTTTCTTTTTAAGAAATTTTTTTATGGATATTCTTGAAGTTTGTCATATTTGCACAAACACCCTTGTTTTTTCAGAAACTGCAAACACCCTCAAACTTTCAAGCATTTGTTCTATTGTGCATAGCACTTCTTTCTCCCTTGAACGCACATTGTTTCTTTTTTGTTTTATTGCACTCTTGCTTGAACATTGGTCATAAAGAAAGTAGCATGCACAACAAGACAAACGCCTAAAATTTGATCCAAAGGTATTTATGCAATTTCTGAAAACCAAAGGTATCTATACAAATATGGCAAACTTCAAGGGTATCTATATAATTTTAGCTTATTTAAATGTGCATTGGTACAACTAAAGTTTGTACGTGAAGGGATATTTTTTAGATGGACGGATATGTGTAACTACACTTTAGTAAATGATCATTTGACGAGTTAGGTGTTGATTAGCCAATGATTGAACAACATTTGAATAAGCAAAAATATATAAAAGATAGAGAATGTTAAAACACACCATTTGTACCATTTAATGATATGCCAAACTCATAGGCCTATGATATGCATGCGAACATCATAAATTGGTGTACCCAGTGATGAACACCGTTTACCAACTTCTGAATTTTATGTTCACTACTTACTCCACAAACTGTTCACTCAAAAGCTTGGTTTGGCAGACATTTCAAGAGCCATTTAACTTCACCAACAATCGTCCATTAACAAAACTTGCTTTTCAAAAGGTATGCCTAGATCTTGGGTACCCAACCACATCATTGAATGTTTCTTTTTTAGGTTTTCTTCAAATCCAAAGGTAGGAGTTGAATTCTAAGAATCTATAAATTTTGAAACCCTTTTTTATGCTAAAATATATACAATACTGAAGTTCTGCCTCGGTTTATTTAGTAGTTTCAAAATTCAAATGATTCCTTTTACTTCCCACCAGTCCACAATACACAAATTGCCAATTCTGCCCAAATCCAAGGTACACAATCTAACAACAAGACTTCTGAAAACATACACCTAAAGATGTGAAAAGGATGCTGCTAAGATGCAATATTCTTACTTTACCCCTTCATCTGTGGACACCCGACGTTATCTCTTACAGGAAGTACTTCCAATAACTGAAGGGGATCTAATAGGGGATAAGTAAACCCTACAGCTTAGATATTCATACGATTCTGTCCAAGATTTTATTTTACAAGCAAATGTACGTTAAAAGCTATTGGCAACTGACACATTCCAGTCAAAGCGGTTACCAAAAAGACCCTGACTTAGTTCACATCGAATTCAGCTCAAGCAATTTTGTACCAAAACACAACCATGTGCCATGGAGTGCCCGAAATATACAGTAGTATAACAAAAGTACATTGCACATCGAAAAAAATAAAACCCATAAACAAACCAAAACCTTCATGACCCACGATAACTCATTGCAAAAAAAGACCTACTGAGAACATTGATAAGCGCCATGCCGAAGTAACCACTTACCGAGATAACAGGAGATTTAAAACATTGACGCAAAGGAAAAGTGCGCAATTCAAAAGGAAGTTTTGCAACTAGAATCACAAAAACTGGTTGCACATGGGAGCAAATGAAGAAAAAACTTAGTGCCTAAAAGAAAAGGCAATAAAAAAGTAAAAAAAAAGAGAGACAGAACTCCATATCAGGAGTGAGGCTTCTGGGATGTTGCTGTCGTTTCTATGCATCCAAAGTGCTCTGTTTTGTTTCATTGGAGGCATTCACTAAGGCACTGCATTCTAATTTTTTTACCTAAAGCATCTGTTATTTACACATGATCGCCATACAGTATGACTCTCTCTCTCTCTCTCTCTCTCTCTCTCTCTCTCTCTCTCTCTCTCTCTGCTACTACTACACAGAATGGTCCATTTTACACTGTCTCGGTCCGGTTTCTATTGCCGTGAACAATGTTGTATTTGCACAAAGGACAAGTAGCATTGATGCGGAGCCATTTGTTGATACACGTACCATGAAAGTGATGAGAACACGGAAGATCACGAAGCTCCACACCATCCTCATACGACGACAGGCAAATGCAACATTCAGCATCGTCTTCAAACAAAGGACGCTCCATCAGATTCTCCGAAGCTCCAGCGTATGTCATCACACCTGCCAAGGGCCGCTCCTTGTCACCCTTGGCTTTCTCATCACTGCTGACTATTCTGAACTTCGCTGATGGTAAACTGTTGATGTCTTCTTCTGAGGCGCCCTCTTGGTCTGCCACTGCGTATAGAATGGCAATGATGCAGGGCAGGCAACAGCAAACCGCTATGCCAATGACACATGCCAGTGCCACACAAAACACGACGAAGAATACATCGAATGCTAGAAACACTACGCAGAGCCAGTACACATGTGGAGCATCCACTGAAAGTGACTGGCCTCCTGCAGTAATCCAATAAAAGCCTGCTATCCACCATACAAATGAAAACATGGTGTTGGCGGATTCCAGTCGCTTGGCCCAGCTTGCATCGTTAGTTCCGCCGTCCTCGTCGAAGTCGACGTCGTTTTCTCCGTTGGCGAGAGGAGCGGATGCTGACGAAGAGTTTGGAAGAGAATTTGAATGTGAAATGGAACTCGCTTGTTGCTGTTGCTGTTGTTGTTGTTGTTGTTGGCGGCGACGGTACTCGCAACAAACGCAAAGCATGTGCACGATGCATTGTAGAGCGTAACCGATGATCCAGACTCGAAGCTCACCGCAGTTCTTCTCCTCTTGGCTCATCGCCAGCACGGCTAAGGAGACTTGGACAAAAGCCAAGTTCCATATCAAGTCGAGGACGACGACGGGCTTCGAGTACGCCCAGTCGCTTTGCCGTTCCTCCAGCTGCTCCGCGGCGCTCTCGCGCACCAGCATCGACGGCTCCCGCATCATCCGCCGGCTCCCCGCGCGCCGGAGAAACCTCGCGGCGCCTTGGACTCTGCTGCGGTTGCCTCGGTGCGCTCCGCCAGCACCGTCGCTCCCGCTGCCACTGCCGCTGCTAGAGCTCCCGTTTCCATTCTGAATCAGCGGCACCGCGATGTCCGACTCCGTCGTTGAAGAGGAGAACGAAACCCTATTCCTATCCCTGTTGTCCATTGCTCGCCGTTCTCACCACACCAATTCTCTGTCTACTCCGCAATCGTCTGAATGGCGAGAATTACAACGCAAAATAAAATACACCGGTACGATCCTGAAACCCTAACAACCTCAGAATTTCGACACTTCTCTCCCAAACCCTAACAACTCCCCGATGTTCGAACGTTGCCCTATCTCCCGCTCCACGTCCACATCGCTGGTTCTGTTACCTCCTCCAGTCCAAGCTTTGGCTCCATCTCCGATCACCGCATCGCGTCGCTTGTTCCGAGCAAAAACATGTCGACAATTGCTCAAACCCTCAACCAAAATTGGTGCGACGACGACGGGTTGGAAGCCTTGTCTGCTCCGGCACTCCACGTCGCGCTGCTTGCGCCTCCGCACGCAATCTAAATGACGAAAGACATGGCACACCGCGAGGTCATGGGATGATCGAATTCACAGCCTGCCCACGCGAAAGCGAGAGCGAGCACGACACGTCCTGTGCGGTGCCGCTTTGGTGACTTTGCGACCAGCAATGCCCACGGCCACGACGAGGTCGCGGATGAAACCGCGTGCGGAATTAAGCACGGAACTAATCGCGGAATGAAGCGGGCGCCCTCCTACGTGGCAGTCTTGCCTCCTAAGCCACTTTTTTACTAAGCTAACCTTACCCATACCCGAGCGTTTAACCCATAAGAGCATCTCCACCGGTTGGCCAGTGGAATGACTCGTCATATGGTTCAATCTGGTCCCTTCATGGAGAATTGGCTCGCTACATAATTCCCATGTTCATTGGATTGAGTTTAAAAAGACGTGTTACAAGGTTTGGAATTAGAAACTATGCCAAAAATAGTTGTAATTTTTGGATGCTCTAGACATTTTTGCCATGGTAACATGGGATGCTCTAGGCATCTTTGCCACAACACCATGGGCAAATCAATTTAGACTTTAGAGAACTGATGGCAAATAAATTGGAACCTCACCAACCATCAAGGCAATAAGAAAAAGTGTCAGAGCCATGATTCAAGTGCGCTACAAATGAAAACTACCACGGGAGCTAAAAGTGCTTGCAGCCTTTTTTGGCGCGGCTAGGCAAAAATTTGCCATTAGTGTGTCAACGCTAGACACTCTAAAATAAAAAATGACCCTAAGGCCATGGTAAATCACAGGCCACAACCAACTGGTGGAGGTGCTCTAAAGGACAAACCGTGCCACTACAACTAGTAGAATACAAGGTGTTTTTCTTGTATTTGGAATAGATTCACACCTTTACTACATTTTATATCAACAAAGAAGTTGGAGAATAAGATCAAAGCGGTTCAAGTGAGCTACTTGAGATCCCAAATTAAAAGTTCTTACTAGTGGCAAATATCAATTATACGACAGCATAAATACTCTGCCCTCTTGTCTTTTAAGGCTTAACCCTTGAACAACCGAGCAGCCCTTTGCAATCAATTCAATTCAAGATATTTTCTTGTATTTGGAGTGCATCTACACCTTTATTACACTTGAGATTAGCAAAGAAGTTAGAATATAGATCCAAATGTTGTTCTAGTGAGGCAGTCAAGATTCTGAATTAAAAAAAATTGTTGGTAGCATATGTCGTTTATACAACAGCATACATTGTATGTATTATAGTAGCTCGGTTGTTTAAGGGTTAAGGTTTGTAGGGTATTAGGGGTGTCAAACCTTGGAGTTTTGCACCTCATAACTTAGAGGATTCCACCCCACAACTTTATAACATTGGCAAGTTATCATGCTTGATAACTCTATCACCCACCTTCAAAGGTGGGTGATAACTCAAAGTAGTTATAGCCTTTTTTTATAAGAGTTATTAAGTGATCTTGTAACTCTATTCTAGCAAGCTAACCTTGTTCAAAGACTTTTTGAATTCTAATTTATGCAATTTTGTTATATACACTAGGAAAACTTGGAGGATTTATGCAAAATTCAAATGTCTAAGTTACTTTGATTCAAATGGTGAAAAATAGGGAATCTTAGTCTACTACAACTTGAAAAAAAAGCTTAAAAAAATCAAATCAACAAGTTTTACAAGGGGCAAAAGGAATGGTGGTTTGGGAGTCCCATATCTACTCGCAAACTAAAACTTCTCACTCATCAATCAAAATTGAATGATTCAAAGCTTCTTGTGTATGTATAAATCTAAAGAACCAATTTTAGATTTTTATTTTCTTTCAATAAAACTTTTAAAAAAGTAATTTGGGTTGCCTAAATTGCCCGCCCTCCCCCGTTTTTCAGAAATTTATGCATAATTTCTTCATTGTTAGAATGAATAAAAAATTAGATTTGCAGGTACATCTTTAAATTCTTCACCAACCTCAAAAAATTCCAAAAATTTATAAAAATTGGTTTAGTCATAGGTACATGCTCAAGGTCCATTTGTCCCCTAAAGGGACATTTGGGTCGTTAGGGGTTAAATGCATTAAAAATGCTTACAAAAATATACTCATTGTACTTGCATGCCATGTTACATTTGCTTTTAAAGTACCATTAAGTAAGTTATTCTAAATAATTCAATCATGGACAATTATAAATAACAGTGTTAGAAATATTAACAATGTCACAAATATCAAGGGAACAATTTTGTACTCCGTATTAAGTATTTTACATTAAAATCTAAAAGATCGATTAATTACATCCAATGCCACTTCTCAATACAATTTGGATTAAAAAACTTAATTTAAAAAAAAAGTCCCTTGCAACTAGGATGTGAATATATTTTTGGAATTTTTAAAAAAGGCGTCATTCGGTGAAAAGACGCGACCATTCTCCTATGAAGAGGCACAAAGCACGATCCTTCTCAAACCTATCCCAAAGGTAACTGAAGTGTTTTGGAAGGAAGATTCAAATGATAAGGAACTTTACAATGGAAAACAACAGAAAAATCATGAATTTGTAAGCTGGAATTCTAAAAACTCATAAGTCTTAGCTTTCAACACATGTAAAGATTGTTTTCCAATACTTGCTTTTTGCAAGAAGAAGATCATGGTATTTTCAATGAGTACAATGATTAGAGATGCAGTAATTCACATAAAGCAAAGGGAAGGCACAAGCCTTGTTGAGGTTCGCAAGCATCTCGAATCCACTCACAACAAGAAACTAGATGGACTTAACAAGAAAACCCTCACATCCGCTTTAACTGGGTTAGTCCAAACTGGGCAATTACAAAAGAAAGGTTCAAATTATAAACTTGCTAAATCAACAAGTATGACTAAAGATGTGCCTTCACGTTCACATCGACACCGCCATTGTGCTGGATCCATAAGGTATAGACGAGGATACCGTAAGCCATATCGTGGGAAATATAAACTACACCGTCATTGTCCACGACAAGGAGGAGGACGACGGCACAGTCGCCGTCGACGAAGTTACCGTCGTCGTAAGGGCCATCGCCGTCGAAAGTCTCGAAGGCACTATCATTGTAACCCAAAAAGTTACAAATACAGGCGGAACCGTCCTGTGAACCAAAGTGGCCATCGCCATTGTCCTCGCAGGTAGAAAGGTGTGCACAATGACAAATCTAAAATAAAAAAAACCAAACTTCAAAGTTCTAAATTCAAGATATTACTAGATAGAAAAAAATTAGCAATTAGTTTTTTTTTTGGTTAAACCTTCAACATGTAATTTAAATTGTTGGTGTTGTACATGTGTTATGTTAATAAACTGCTTTATTAGTCATGTTTGAATTTTTTATTTGTTCTAGAAATTATTATTTCGTATGGATTTGAGTGATCCTTGATTGCTTCTCACGTGGGCCTTCTTGACAAGTTAAGGATTAACTTAATAAAAGTGGAGAGCTTATTGTCATGTTCTAAATTTATTTTGTCCGTGTGTGGGATTTTGAAATGATTTTTGCCTTCATTATCTAGTGTTTGCCAAGCATTGTTATTGAAAGTAAAGAATACATGCTTGAGCTTAATATCCAATTTTAGAACAGTTTTTTTACAAAGTAACATACACTTTTCAATGATGATATTCTTTTTACAATTCAGACAAAAATTTGCGTTTGTCCTGCAATTTTTTTCTTAAGTGGAACAAACATTTCTTAAGGGAGGGAATATGAATACAGTTTTTTCAACTCTTTAAATGATTTTCCACAAATTTCGTTGATGCAAGCTTTTCAAAAAATTAGCTCTTCTGACCTTTTTGAGAGGTGAGAAAAACTGTATTTGAATTTATTCAGATTTCGAGAATAAGGCACATGGTTTAGACACTATAATGATTGTTCTCTTTGAAGAGGATTTTTTGTTTTGTTTTTGTTTTTATCATCTCATGTATTTAACAAGCTTTTATTTTTCTAAAGCACCTTGACTGTGAAGATGTTTATTTAAACTTAGGTAATAATATTTTTTTACATTCAAATTGAAGATTGTAAAAAATATGGCATGTGCAGCAGATCATCAACAGCGAAAGGATCACAACGAGCCGTCAAATTGCATCAATATGGAAGTCCATATATAAAATTTATTATTTGTTTAGTTGCTTATTTTGTTTGGAAAAATTTTAGAGAGGAATAAATAAATAAAAACTATATATTAACTTTCTCAACTATTATTAATGAGAAATAAAAAATCTCAATATTTTAATTATATGTGTGTTAGCTTGTGTAAATTAATAAACAAATACGGTCTATCCAAAGCATTATTAAACAACTGATTAAACACATTTCTTACTAGCTTCAAAAAAATGTTAACCAACTAATGTAAGGGTACACATTTTTGTTTTTTGGCTTTGAATTTTTTCTAATTAATATTATAATTCTTATAAGAATGAAATATAAGTTTAAGCGTTCAATTTCTCAATTCGAAAAGAAAGTTTATCCCATAAAAAATAAACTCGTATGTGTATTCTAGAAAGAGGGAAATTAGCCACAACACTCTCCAACTTCTTCTGTTTTTTAAATTTCTACAAGATGAATGTACCATTGTGGTTAAAATCATGATTATGGAATTTGTTATTGCAAAATTATCTCTAAAATTTTCTAATTCAACTCCATTTTTGGAGCTCTTTTTGTATGATTTCAAAAACGTATTTAATTTTCAGAATTTTGAAAAAGGAAAAAAATTGGCATATCCCTTTTTTTCAAACTAAAATTAGTGATTGGGTTTCTCTCAAATCTTTATGTTTTAAAATTATCAGTTTTTTTAATTTGCAAGGCATATACTCCATTGCATATTGCATTATATTCGGCATAAAAAAGTATTAATTTATACATGATGAAATAAACTTGAGCCAAATTTGAAAAAATTGATTGTAAAAGGATTTTCTTTCCTTATGCCATTTTCTGAAGAATATGTTGAATTCAAAACATTCATTTCAATTTTAAAAAATCCTATATGAATTTTTCATGACTTATTTCCAAGCAATTTGCTAATTGAATGCCTCTAATAGTCACACATCCAACTCAATTACAAAGTCATGGTTTCCCTTGAGAAGAAGGGTAGTAAAATAGTGTCTTAGCTTGTTTTTTAAAATTAACAAAAGCATAGTTTAATTTGTGGTCAAACATATTTCTAATAACATGTCACTCTATGTTACTCAATCATTGATTGTCTTCTAATTGATTCTATCCAATGTATTTATTTCATTGACTTAATTTTGTTAACACACTTTCTTCCAATTAGAACTATCATACTTTTTTTGGAGGATATCTTGAAGTTAGGACCAACTCACCAAGTACATCATGTCACCAACTTTAAAATTCCCCATTCAAGTCCTTTAAAGTTAAAAGATTATTTTATGACCCCTTTAAAGAACTAATGTCCATGAAACTAATATATGTTTGACTAGTGGACCCTTGTCCCCAATGTTCTAGTAGAGGGCCATCACAAGAGGAGATCCTTGCAAAAAATTAACATGACCTTCCTTATAATCACCTTCTTCAAGATTCTTCTCCTTTCCGTTCCAATGAGCTTACTTGTACTATGCTTACCTACACGCTTCGCCTCCTTCTCTAGGCAACCACCCCCTATTCCAGTGTATACCCCATCCCCAAGGACAACCATAACCACCACATAATCATAGAAATAAGAATAACCGCCACATAACTGCCACATAACCGCCACTTAATCTTCTTGGAACAACACCCAACTACCCAACTAATAGAGATTTTATTCTATTATTTACACCCAAATACCCAACTAATGGAACCAAGCCTATTATTAGTATACTAGTGGACCCTTGTACCCACCGTTCCGGAGGAGGGCCATCACGGGAGGGGGTCCTTGCAAAAATATCAACATGACCTTCCTCATAATCACCTTCTTTAGGCTTCTTCTCCTTTCTCTTACAATGAGCTTACTTGTACTATGCCTACCTACGTGCTTTGCCTCCTTCTCTGGGCGTCCACCCCCTATTCCAGTGTATACCCCATCCCCAAGGACAACCATAACCGCCACATAACCATAGAAATAAGAATAACCGCCACATAACCGCTATTTAATCTTCTTGGAGCAACATCCAACTACCCAACTAATAAAGATTTTATTCTATTATAGACACCCACTACCCAACTAATGAAACCAAGCCAATTATTATTATAGATAGATAACACGCTATCCAATGACTATCTATTCAATATTTGCATCAACCAAAAAATAGG